>PTEX01000409.1:138901-214729 GCA_003342815.1 Eudromia elegans
GCGGTGCCCGGGGCTGGGGTCCCGGTGCCGGTCCCGGTCCGTGGCGCTGCCGGGGCGCGTGCGCGGGGGCGCGCGTTCCTCCCGCGGCCTCTCCCGGCGTGAGTGGTGATTAAGGAATTAGGCAGCCGTTCATTATAACGCTGCCCTCATCACCTGATACGGGGCGCTGGCTTTGTGCAGGGCAAGCCGCACGCGTCCTTGGGCGGAAGAAAGAATCAGCTTCTTTCTTTCCCTTTTTTTTTTTTTTTCTTTTTTTCCTGAGCTAGATTAGTTTCCAAAAGTAGCTTTACAAGTTGCTTTGGGAGATTAGGAAGTGGTTCATCTTCCCATTCCATAAACTGAGGATAATAACAAGTCTTTAACTTCTCTGAGGTCAGGAGGCGAGGAGAGGGCCGGGAGCGTTTCCCGGTCCCTCGCGCTCCTCCTGTGCTCAGCAACCGCAGCTCCTGCTGCAATTGGCTGCAGCGGAGTAGTCAACGTTGCTGGGTCTTGCTAGGTCCAGTTTTCTGTGTCCCATTACGGAAGCGAGTGAGGAAAACAGTTATTGCACAGATTTTTTTATTATTTCTTCCTTTCTCTAAAGCCTGAAAGATCTGCACAGTATTTGTTTGCCATATGTATGGACTCTTTATTTTCTTGTGTTCTCCTACTCTTTCCTTCTAACTGCTGGTACAAACATTCCCTGTGTAGACCAGGGCATCGTCTATTTTCTTGCCGTATGTGAGTTTGGGAATCCATGGGGAAGGCAGTATGTGGAGTTGCAGTTAAAGGTGGCTTCAAGTTGCACGTGTGTTGCAGAGTATGGACAGATCTTACCACTTCTGGTCAAGCCTCAGCGTTTGAGCACTAATACCTGAGCACTGCCGTGTAGAGTCCTCCTAGCCCAACCTGTTGTTTGCATCAACTACGAGAGGATAACACGTGACAGACCGGGAAAAGACTGTGTGTCCTGGTACATCTTGAGATAGCGATGTGGATGAGGTTTCAATCTGTTGTAGCAAAGCATGAGACTTTACTCTGGGCTCCAATTCAGCATTTTTGTAGCCATCACAACAGTTGCTAATGCCATTTGTTAGGAGGGAGTGTGGAACTTGTGCTATCCCAATTCGCACGTTTGTGTTTGTTTCTGGGGACCGTGTCTTGTTCACGGAGACAGAAGGAATCGTTCCTCCGTATCCCCAGAGAAAAAAGCTTTTCCCCAAAAGGACGTTGCCCAAGTGTCAAACTAAATACCTGCAGCCTGCCTTGCCTTTCGCAAGCTTTCTGTTTCTCTGGCAGCACCTTTGCTTTGTAGGGATCTCCAGCGCTGAGCGTGCTGCTAGGACGTCAGTCAGCGTGAGGCATCAGATTTAGGACATGCCTTGCTCTAGATGTGCTGTCAAGATCAAGTTGAAACAAGCGAGCCCATGGTAAGGGAAGGTGTTTACACCTCTGGACTACTAGGGAAAAGACTGTTGTGCAGTTGTTTATTATCCCGCGGGAAGGAGTTCTGTGGCACAAGCAAATAACCTGGAGTATTTTTTATTTACCAAAAATCAAAGTCATGCAGCAAGCAATAGAGATGCTACAGCCTGAGAAAATACTGTGTGTGTCTTTTGTAAGGGGGAGTGTCAGGTGACTGAAATGTAGGCATTATTGCTGCCACCATCTGTAGTAATAGTAATGACTAAAGAGCATTTGAAGGACAGGCTCCTTGGTACTGAATGTCTCATCTTCCCTGTTGTTGCCCAGTGAGGTTTGAAGATCTCGCTGAATTGAGAGATTGAAGGACTGAATACTTGGATTTTCAGGGCAAAATACAGGTCTTTTGTTTTTACAGAAAACTTTGATCTAAGCAGTTTTAAAAAACAGTTGTTTGTCATGCTATCTTAGTGTATGTATCACAAAAAGAGTGTAAAAGGAATTCATGTATGTGTTTTTAGCAATTCAGTGTTCTTTATTTCCATTTGCAAAGCAGTGCTTTTGCAGCCGATTTCTCTAAATTAGCTATAAAGAAGTATATTCAATACTCTAGTTTTATATTATTCTCTCACATGTGTGGACGGTTAAGGTTGTTTACTCAACGTGTTAATTTATGCGTTGCTTTCCACATGATGTTATCATTTTGTAAGTATTGCTTTTAGTTCAGAGTAGTTTATTACATTGTGTAATGTTTAAAAAAAAAAGAAATCCAGCTAAGCTTCATTTAAATGCAGTACAGAAAAATATCTTGCCTTTAAATTATAGAATTGGGGGAATAAAAAAAGACACATCAACTTTAAATGCACATGTTGTGAAGGCACCTGAGCGCTCCACCGTGTTTATGAGGCTGTTCTGCACAGTGTCTGCCTTTCCTCTGGTGCCTGGCATGTACAGATACAGCAGGGATGCATTTTATATTGGGTGGTTATTTCTTGCTATGCTAATTGAAGGAGTGTATACATATTTCATGAAACTGTATATCCTGCATGGCAATGTCATGTGCTGATTTATGTAGTAAAGCTTTTTCTTTCTCTCAAATAAAATACTTAATAATGAAACAATTAAAGCTTGCTTAGCTATCAGGATGTATGGGGAGTAAAACCATCATGGGAAATCCTTTTAATATGCTGTTCATATCAGTCAGGCACAGTAATGCATTTCAGGGGCACAGAAAAGGAAGAACAAATGTTTTAGTTACGGATTGCTTTTGCTGTGTTCAAGTAGTAACATGTGGAGTTTTGGAGGTTTTTGTTTTTATTTCCTTCATGTGTGCTTCTTCTTTGCCAGAATAGCTCATCATCGCTATTGCTTAGTAGTTTTTTTGGCTTTCTCTGTTCCAATTATTTTGACACTCCTCACAAAATCCAGTTTTTGCAGCAGCTCTGACAGGCAACGCTGGTTTCTGCGCTTCATCTACGTCTGCCTCAGACTGTCAAATAGATCCTAGAAGCAGCTATTTTCAGTTGAAGTTCTACATCCAGTTATATGGTGAAATAAAGAAGCTTATGTAGAATTTCTACAAATAAGCGTGTTTTGTAAATCACAGGCCAAGGGAAATACATACAATTGATCAGGAAACTCATGCAAAGCATGGAAATGTTACCTGCACTGAGTTTTCTCCTCCATGTTTCCAGCTTCCTTTTAAGTGACTGTCACAATCTTTCTCAGCCTGAGCATTTCAGGTTTCATGAGGTTTGTGCATCTCCCAGGTCCCATTTGACATCATTCCCTAACACGTGATACGTGTGGCAGATTATACCTGCTTCGGGCTGCCTGCTGCCCAGAGCTACCATACAGAGGCTTTCTACTTTGTGCTCCGCACCCAAACTTAACCTTCCTGTGAAGGAAAAGTTACTTGTCTGGGAGAAAAACCTTAGTGGAATTAAAAATACTGCTGTACCTCAGTAAAAGTTATTGCAGCAATCAAAAGACTGAATTCCTTCAGTATTGAATTGATATATATGTGTATATTTTAAACAACATTAGCCTAAACTGAGGCATTGGTTTCATTTACATGCATGTTTTATTTGGTCAATAGGAAGCTGACCATTGACAAGGTATTAAGGTGCCACTTTAAAATGCCTGTTCTGTTGAGATTGATAAAGTTCTTCTGTGATCTTTAGATTAACTTTAGTTACACAGTGTCTTGACTCTTTGTCTTTTCAGTGGGAAAGCCCAAGGCAGGAGTGACTGGAAGAAGTATTTTCTCGTGTTGTCTTAGCTTCTGGTGCCACTGTTTGCTTAGACATTGTTTCCCTTTCGGCTTGTTTGCTTCTAAATATGCCAAAATAGGCAACCAAAGTGAAAGATCCTGTTATTTTCTTTGTATAAATAAAGATGCCAGTAGCTAACTTCCCTTTTTGAGGCTTCACTGTTGTTAAATCAATTCCTTCACTGTATGGAAAGAGCAGCTTATTATGTTCTGGTATGGCATATAGGCCTTGGTAGGTTGGGACAATTTGAAAAACATAATATGGAGGTGAATTTTTCCTCTACATCATATATTATTTTACTCTTCTGATTTTTCTCCCTCCTTTATGAGAGTAAATGGATCTATGGAGCAGTCCTAGGTATTCAGATTCTATATTTTCTGGTATGCTGAAAATCTGGAATCTCTCCTTTCTCTGTGTTTTTAAGTAATTTTTTCTTGAATGGTCTTCCCTTCTCTTCCTCCAGCATTGATACTAATGCATAGAAGGAGATGTTAAAATCTTATCACTTCTGCCTGAGATTTTGATAAGATGGAAAAATGTGTGTTGAATAAAAGTCTGTGATACCATATATGAGTTTGTGGATGTCACTATAAAAATATCCTTAGAAATCTTCAAGAAAATAGCAGTAACATTAGCATAGATGATTGTTTTGCCTGTTTAAATGCCACTTGCTAGAGGCCATACTGTGGTTTTGTTTCAATTAGCTAAGATCTGGAAGTGTCTTCCTTGGTTCAACCCCTATGAATTTTCAAATTACTTGTGTTAGGCCAGGCAGAAGTTAGCAGAGCTCTCCTTTGCTGCAGGAAAAAAACACATTGATTCCAATATTCCTAGTTTGCGATTGATTTTGGTTGTAGGGCTAGTGGAAAAATGAAGTTCTTGGTGCGGCTTTGATCAAAAAAGAAAGGTACAACCTTTTTCTTTTCAACCCTTACAACCTTTTCCTAAAGGTTGTACCCCTGTGTGGCAGGCCAGGGGATGTTAAAGAAATAGAATGCTGAAATGATCTGCCTCCACCCTGCTCCTCTCATTTTGTTAAGCAGTAAATCAAGTGATAGTTTGAGGAGAACTCCAGTCCAAATAAACTATCCCCAATTATTTACTTAGCAAACAAACTTCTGTTTGTTAATTGCATGTGAAATAAAACTCAAATCATAGGAAAGAAAAATATCTTTTCATGTGGTTTGCAAAATAAGGGTCTTTTCTAAAGTTCCCAAAAGGGAAAATAAGATGTTTTTACGGTGTTTATCCACGCATCATTATTGCAATTTTAAGTACTTTAAGTAAAGATTTTCAACTTCCCTCAGGTGGATGGTATCAACTAATGGTTTGATTCAGTAGAAGAGACAGGAACTCCCCTTGCTAAGGTGAGGGGCAGAAGGTTTGGCCTGGGATAACCTTCATGGAGAGCAGAGTAGAGCAGAGTGGGAAGTGTTGCCATTGGATGAGCAGCTGCCTTTGGAAGCACTTTCCTCCCACCGTGCAGAGGTGCTCACCTTGCTTTGCCGGGAGCTTTCCCGGCGCTTTGTGCCGAACGTGGAAGGCGAGTGCACGTGTATGGGCACGTACAGAGTCAGGGAAGAAACCTCTGGCCGGAAACATGGCATTGGGCTTCTCAAAATGTTGATGAAAGATGGATCAATTACTGTTTCTAAAAATAATGTCAGGCAGGCTGGTTTTGCTTTAACTGTCCTGAAAGGAATTGGGAGCAGGGCTTGAGCTTTATTCTTAGTTTCTTGACTCTTAGTACCGTGCTTCAGCCGTAGTGCTTCTTTTCCCTTACCCTAATTGATGTATTAATAGCCATGAGCATTTCCGTCTTAGCTTTACTAAATCCAATTGCTGTGGTTTGGAGTAACTGTTGTAATTTTCAGGAGTCACAGGAAGTGGTTTAGTGGTGCAATGAAATAAATAGGCAACCTTCCTTTGGTTGAAATTGGTTGTTCACCAGGCTCCGAAAGGGGACACTTCATTATAGGCTGTGTTTCCTGGCTCTTCGAGGACAAGTATGGTCCTGAAAGGCCATCTTTGGATGATACTTCAAAGGTTGATTGTTCAGAAAAAGTGCTCTACGAAAGGATGGATTTTTTTTTTTCTTTTTTAGCTTTCCCATTTATGAAATGGGAATAACTCCACAGATTATCAAAGACATTTATAAATAGTGGAAGGAGGGTTTTTTTTTCATAATACCTTTCATAATCCAAGGACGATCCTGTATTTTTCCTCTTGCAGCATGTCTTCTCTGGTCCTTCTTTTGGTTTTTTAAGGTCCTTCTTTTCGGTTTTTCCCTGGGTGTTTTGTGCTCTGTGTTCTTATTGTGAACATCCATGTGTGCGAGCCAGCAACGTGCCCTTGTGACAGGTAAGGGTGGCCGCGTGGGGCAGAGCGTTGCCTGCAGGTCGAGTGAGGGATCCTGCCCATCCGCACTGGTGAGGCTGCGGTGAGGGCGGTGGGTCCCGGTGTGGGCTGCCCACTGCAAAGCGGATGTGAACATCCTGGCATGGTGAGCCAGGAGCCACAGAGATGATAAAGGGGCTGGAGCTTCTCCCATGTAAGGACAAGCTGAGGACTGCTCACCCTGGAGAAGACTCAAGGAGATATCATCAGTTCGTTTAAATACCTGAGGGTAAGGTTTACAGAGGACCAGGCCGGACTCTTCTCAGCAGTACCCAAGAGGCAGTCAGAACAAGAGGCACAAATTCAAACATGAGAAGTTGTCTCTGAACATAAGAAAGAGCATCTTCACCCTGAGAGTGGCTGAACACTGGAACAGGTCTCCCAGAAGAGTTGTGGAGTCTCCTCCTTGGAGATACCCAAACCTTCAGACATGATCCTGGGCAGCTTGCCCTAGGTGATGCGTCTTGACCAGAGCAGAGTTGGGCTAAATGATCTTCAAAGGTCCCAAATATTCTGTGATTCTTTCATTTAAGTGCCCTATTGCTAAAGGGTGTATGAAAAAGAATAAAAAGCCCGTCTTTGAATTCTAATATATTTAATCTGCAGTGAAGATGCCTGAATGGTGTGTGAATGAAATTGAAAGTCGTGTTGTACAGTACAAGCATATCCACTTTCAAGTACAATTTTTGTCATGACTGAGATGTTTGTAATACCAGAGACCAATTGGAGACTGTAAGGAAAAAGACTTATGTAAAGAAAGTCTTCAGCACAATGATTGCTCCCTGAAGTGTGGTTATAGGCCTACAGGCCATGTAGCAGCTCAAAGATATTCAGAATATCACAGGTAATGTTTTGGGAGGCTACCAAATTCTCTGTTTATGTAAAACTCTTGCAACATATGAATCTATTGCAAAAGTAATTGCTGAAAATGATGCAACTGTGATATTGATAGGCTGATACCATATTACATTAGCTCTCAGACTTTTTAAATGATGATGACTTTGTTTGTTCCCCTCCCTTAATGGTATTTTCTTCCTTTCTCATTTCCACGCAGTCAGCCCTACCTACAGGATGGCTATGCAGTGATGGAGCAGGGATGCATCTTCCCCTCTGACCTTCCTCCCTGGGAGGCTAGCTAGAAAACCTCTGGGGCAGAGTATAAAGCCACAGCGGGCACCCCATATCCTCCCTTGCCTCCTGCACGTTGCTGTTTGAGAAGGGACTGAGCTAGAGGTGTTGCAGAGAGCTTGGGTACCTCGCCACGCTCTGGCCTACCCCACTCCCCAGCTCCATAACAGGTTCCAGTGCAGTCACTCATTCCCGTGCTCCAGCAGAGATGCTTCCATCCGGCCTCGGGAGCAGAGGGAGAGCAAAACATGGGGCTGGGAAGAGGCTGGGCCTGTCAGGTGGGCTCCAGCAAGCACCGGTGGCCTCGCTCCAGCCCACCTGCCTTTTAGAAATAGGAGGCCGGAGGGCTAAAGCAGCTGTTACATTTTTCTTCAGGCACCTGTGAAGGGAGGCAAGGAGGCTGGGAAAAGGCAGAAGGAACAGAAAATGCGTTCTGTGCTATTTAACCCCTGCTTCAGGCGTTGGAGTTCAAAAATGGAGAATCACCATATCAAAGAGCTCTTTGAAAATCAAAGGTAACAAAAAAACAAGTAGGCCAAGGAGTGTTTTCCTCATCGTCAGAGCAGTTACCAGTTAACTGATGCTGTGCGATGATATATCTTACTAAGCCAAAGGCTGAGAGAAGTAGGGGGGATGAGTCCTCAAGATCCTTTCCTGATGGCCGGTTTGTGCTGAAAGGAGTCCAGGTACCGTGTTGTAACGCACGTACCTTGAGAAGCTGTACTCGGAATGGCTGTGTTATAAGCTGTGCTTGGCAAACACGTATTCTGCATGTGCCTGGCCTTCAGTCCGAACGGCTGAGAACTGCTGGAGTCGGTTCTGAGAAGGAGCATTTTGGGCTAATTATAATCATCCCTCATAAACACTGACAACTGAAAGGAGGCCTAAGGAAGGTAATTGTTAGAGGGATAAGGAAGAACTGTTCAGCAACCAAAAGTTAGCTTTAATTTTGACTAGATTTGTGCATTTTGTTCCCCCATGGCTTTTTTTTCCCCCTTTTTTTTTTTTTTTTTTTTTCTTTAAGCATCATCAAGCAAAAAGGTGGTTTTGAGGTTGCCTGGCAGAAGGTAGGTGTTCTGTTCTTCAGGTAACAGTGCATGTATTTATAGTTACTTGTAGGTAGGGTTTGAGAGACTCCCGCTTAATGCATAGTTTGGGATCTCAAGGCGTAGGGAATGTGTTTTTCACCGACTTGTGAGAGCTGTTGGTGTCAGGTTTGTAGATAGAAAACCTCACCTGGCATGTGCCGGCTCGCACTCTTTGGCAGGGGTGCTGGGGAAGTTGGCCTCTGGTTCTGGGATACCCAAAACATTACACTAAAGTGATCTGCCCTTGTGCCTTCAAATCAGGTATGAGTATTTTTGCTTTCTGGGGATAGCTGACTCTCTCGTTTGGGTTCAGAAATGTAGAATACAGCAATGGAAAGGTATTAAAATCAAATAAATATTTCCGTCTCACAGGTAGATAGTCCCTTTGTCTGTGGTTTGAAATAATTCCAGAGTTGTCACGTATTTCCATGTTTTTTGGGAGAACTTAAATTTCATATACCTGTCTGGATACTGAATTTTCCATTGGTAATTTTTATAAGTAGCATTAGTCCTCCTTGCCCAGGTAGGGAAGGTGTGTGTGTAGTCAGATGTTTGGGGTAAAATCAGGTTCTTTGTCTGCTCGCCTGCCACCCTGAGCAAGTCATGCTCTCTCTTCAGGTATACAGGAAGGCCACCCTTCTCATGTGCACACGGACTGCTCATCCTCCTTCCAACCCTTGTCTTATAGGAGGGCAGGGCATTTTGGCTGCCACCTCCTCGCTTTGGAAATATTTATTGGCTTCTGATGCCTAAGCCAACTCAGGCTGCTCGTCTCCAACCCTTATTCATGTGCTCTGGGCTGGCAGGTTTCCAAGTCCTGACTCTGTCTTTTGATTTGTAACTAATGTGAAATAAAATCCTGGATTTTGCCTTCAGCAGAAGCTCTTTCTGCTGCCGTTACCAGCCAGAAATCTCCTCTGTGCAGGTGTGCCCTGAACTTTGGTCTGAGCACAGTTAGTTTAATTGATCCTGGCAAGGATCTGTTGTCAGCTGCCCTCAGCTGGGCGCACTCTTTCCTCCACATCCAATGAACGTGTCTTTGCAGAGGGGCAGGGTTTGTGGACAGTAATCTCTCCTTTTTTCTTTTTTTTGTTAGACCAACTGCTTATAGCCTAAACAAACGAACTTCCTCACATACAGGTCCGAAAAAGGAACAACTGCAAAAATAAATAGCCAAGCTTCTTGTTTCATCCTGCTGTTGACTTTTTACCTCGGTTTTCACCTGTTCGCACTGCCCCGTGACTAAAGAAATAAATGACACCGCCAGATAACTTCTGTGGAGAGCGCGATACAGTCTGCCTTTGTAGGGCTCTGGGAGCTTCCTTGGGAAAGGGAAAAGCGCCAGGTGCGAGCTCCATGCTTCTGTGGAAGAATTAAAACTCCCTCCCAGGGACTTCTGAGGTTGCTGTAGGGACCGCTCTGCTGTGCAGTGTTTTGCCGCCTACTTAGCTGAAGGGAAGTTAACAGTGGGAAGAGGGTTGTATTAGAGCAGCAACAGTATCTTTGCTGGTGTTTTCCCTAAGATTTTTAAGGGCAGCTAAAGAGATCCTGCTGTCACCAGTGTCGTCATCAAATATAGTTCTGGTGTATATGTATTGAGCTTTGGAGATCTGGGCTTTATATCCCTAAGGTATTTAGGGATATGCAATATCTCTAATCCCTAATCTGAAGAAGCAACTTTTTATCTTATCTGTCTTATGCTTCAGATGAGGAGTCGTAGCGGGAACCCTCCGTCAAAGCCTCACCCGAGGACAATTTTTTTCATTATATTTTGAAAGGAAGTGAGTATATGAGGACGTGTATAAGAGCTCAGCTTCAGCTTAAAGCACTTTCAAAAATCACTGTAAAAGCTATTATTGATTTCAGCCTTGTTTTGTTTCTGCGGGCTGGAAGTGCAGGGGATTATAAATAATGAGAAAAGAAAAACAAGGTGCTTTCTCTGTGCTGGGCAAAATATCATTAAAGTTTTTACCTTTGTAAATAACATGTATTTTCATCTCCCACACAGATTGCTTGCTAAATACGGAGAAATAGCTCCTTTAATGCTTTGTTTGTAATGTGAGAGCGTGTGCCTTTACAGTGCTTGGCAGAACAGCAAATTGCAGCTGGGAGTGAGAGTCTGTGAGCTGCACAGACACCTGTAGGAGGTGGAAGGCTTGTCCAAGTGAGTGGTTATTCACTGAAGGTTGCGACATTGCTTGGGTGAACTTACTGAGGAAGCTGGACGCTTCCCTTGTTACATCCACCTACAGCAAAATCTCATCATGTAAGTACAGATAACTTACTAGTGTTTTGCTAGTCTTGCTCAGCTGACAGGGTGATGGACAAATGTGTGTGAGTAAGGAGTGTCTGCAAAAATATTTTAAATGGTGGCCATATCCATATGTGGAAGCAAGGGGATAGACTGCAAGGAAATAGATTTCTCATTCTGCCAAGGCATGACTGAAGTTACCTATACATTGTTATCAGTAATGAGATATTGGTATTGTTTTCTTAGATTTTTTTTTTTTTCATAACACATTGATTTTTTTTTTCCTTAGCTTGAGTATTTATAATGTAGTAAACATTGTTAGTTGAAGTCTTTAACTCATGACATGTGCTGTCATGTTCCTGTTTGTACCTAGATTGCTTTGTTAGCGTTGTGAGGAAGGTAGATTTGCTGATCAATGCCATGACTTGACCTTCCCAGGAGAATATATAGCTCTTCAAATAACTTAATTTAAAAAAAAGAAAAACAGGACATTGGGTAGTAGGGTGATTTTGTTCACTTATTTTATTTCTGCAGACCTATTGCAGTTGTCTGCATAAATAAATGATGGAAAATGGAATATCAGCAGCTCAAGTGTTCCCCACACATATATACTTCTAAGCAGATAGATTTTATCAAATCAGGTCAACTTTTATTCCCAAAGCCCTAAATATGTATTTAAAGAGTGAATCTGAGATAAAAAAACAAACAAACAAACCCTCATTTTTTATTGTCAAAACTATGAAAAATTCTGGAGAAATGAACAAACAGTGTATTTGTTAATGTTTTGTAGCATTTATGTAGCATGCTTGTGGTAAGGGTGGGTGTGTGTATATACGTATTTGTGTACTCGTGTGCATGTTTTTTTAAGATAATGTGATATCCTGGATGTAGCATGAAAGTGTAACCCTGAATCTCCCTAATTTTAATCTCATCTCTGCATTGTTTCTGTTCTCTCTCCTCTGCCATAGAAGAACACCTGCTGCTGTTGAAATAAACATTTCTATAACGCTGTCAAGTGCTAAATATTGACTAAGGCAGATGTAGGTTGTTCATTTGGAGAGATTAATGCATATTCTTTTCCTGCCTCACAAGTTTGCCTCCTCTGTGGTCAGGAGGATCGTGTTTCTTCTAAAAATAGTTGTAGTTTGCATGGGAAAAATCTTGAAGATAATTTTGGCCAATATATCTTATTCCATTTATGTCAGGTGTGAAATGGAGGTCAAAGAGAAGACTGGAGAAAAGAGGATGTTCATGTTTGCTCTGCTTTTATCATCTTCAAGTGACAAGGGACTGTGGAGTAAAATCCTCACCTGGCTATATTTTTTTAATATTTTTTTTTCTTTTTTATAAATTCTTTTGGTTTAATAAAACCTCCTACTACTATGTTCACTGTCAAGACAGTGTGTGGGTGTCATGCATATAGCAGAAGCACCCAGGCACAAGCGTTCCTACCTCTGCAGCCTGGGTCAGAATGGGAAAATGCTCCTCATCTGATTAAATCACTCTTTTCCCCCAGCCTCCACCCGCTGCTTCTACCATTCCTAGTAAAAGCTTCTCATCAGAACATATCAGTGATATCATTGCTCACTAATCTTCCCCAGAATGGATTTTTGCACTCTAGGCGAGCGGGTAAGACTGAGCAAAACCAGGCTTAATAAAGTCTTAATGGCCTACATTAGTTAACCTGTAACCTGAGACCGTGTATATTCTTAATCTATGAAGAAAAATTATTACATGAGAGAGAAACTGATAGAATTTATCATGGTCCTATTAAATATTTATAGTAAATGTAGAAACAGGTGAGTTTTGTATGTTGTTTTTTTATCTTAAGTTGGTCTTTTATTTTTGCAGAAGTATTTTTTTTTTTTTAAAAAAGAGCTTTTTACTTTCTTAGCTTTGGTGGTCATGGAACAAACTAAGGTATGTGGTTGCATACCATAACAAGGGCTTTGTGTGTTGATGAAAAATATTTCGTCTTACATTTAGAGCTAAATGTAACTCGATAACCTTTATTTTTGTAGTTTCTACTTTTTCATTTCTTGCTGATGGATTCCATTTTTGCCAGCTTGGTGCATCACATATTTTCAAGTGTTCTTGAGAGGTGTCATGTACTTTACTCTCCTTAAAATCATTCTTCACCGATCACCAGAAAATGTACCTAAAGAAAAAAGCATGCGTGCTTGCCTTTCATAGGATGGGATTTGTTGTTGTGATTGGGAAGGCGGGAGCAGGAAGAGGGAAAATAGGATTAAGATTATATAAAAATCAAGTGTTTTGTTAGCATTTTTGCTGTTGTCTGCCAGTGACCTTTTCCAGGAGTCCTTCTGGCTCTGCTTTCATTAGACCCTGAAAACGCTGAGCTCTCCTTGGGTTTATCTCTTGGCCGTTAAGGTTAACGGAGCGCAGTGCTCTCTATTTCATGCTGCTCTGAGCAGCAAGCCCTGGACCTGGAAGGATGTGTTAGAAAGCTGGTGCTCTCACTGCACTGGCTTGTTGAGAGCGGATTTGGTGGACTTCCCTGGGAAATGATACCCTCTAATGAGCGTTTAAACTGTTTTGTCATAGGTGAAGAAAACATCATCAAGCGCAGATTTGACAGTATTTTATCAAAAAATAGATTCTCTGTTGTTAAGCACTTCAGGCATTCTGCATTGAGGTGTCTCGGCTAGGCTCTGACCTAGGTTCTGAAGCTATGCTTTATCCTATTAGAAGACCAAGGAGATAATTAGGAAATTAAATGACTAATATTTTAGTTTTCATGCTAAAATGCTTTAACTGGCATTTTCCTATTCTTCTCAAAGCCTTGATGGGCTATCTTAGCTTTCCCTCAAGGTCCCTTCCTTGTGAAGGGAAGGAGTGCTGCCTTCGTGCAAGAACCTGAAGGCTGATGGCGAGAGATACAGTTATATAGTGGAATTGAAAAATACAAGCTTTAGATAGTCTAATCTTTTAGTGTGTACTGATTTTAGCGTGTTATTTTAGAAGCCTTTGATCTTTAGTTGGAAATTTTTCATTAAATGGCCTTTCCCCTGAAGGCATCCAAGTTCTGCTGTCTTACGTTCCTTCATCATCAATAAAAATAAGTCCTTTTTTTTTTCTGAATTTAAAATATAAAGTGCCTCTCTTGCTGTTATATTCACGGCGTTGTTTTTCTTCAGCGGTGTTGCTAGGCAGATGGGGCAGATGTTCAGGGGTGCCCTGGAGTTGCAGGGAGGCTGGATGCAGCCCCTGCTCCCCACGCGCAGTCCGTGTCCATGGCTATGAGGTGGGGTGCTCCTCTGAGGTCAGGTCTTTCGTACGTGTTGCTGAAGTTTAGCTGCCGCTTTGCTCCTGCGTTTTCCCCTACCATGTCGCTGCTGTTTGGGACTTTGTGGGGCCTCCTTTTGGCTTTCTTGGAAGCCCTTTGCTGCCTCACAAAGGATGAGCCAAGGTGTCTCTTTTAAGCGGCAGCACCGCTTCAGGCTGCTGTATCCGCACTGTGCTGATAGCCAGCCCTGGTGTGTGACACAAGATGCTCTATCTGGGTGGGAGGATGTGAACAGCATGATGGGCTTGTCGTTTGGAGCCACCGACTTGATTGATTGTCTCCCTTTCATTGCAGGAGCCAACCACGTTCCATAGGGTCGTCTCAATAGCTCTATGCTAACTTAGAAGTGATTGCAGCTTGAGGTCCCTTCGCTGCCTCTGAAAAAGGAGCTTGTTCTAATCATAAATTACTGCTCCGCATGTACCTTGCCTGACATGGTTACGTGTTTGCTCCTTTAAACAGTATTTGTGGGGTTTTGCCTTTGGCAGTATAGTGAATGGGAATGAGAAATGGTCATTACGTGAACTGCGTGTCCATGTTTTAGACAGATCTGTATAAAGTAAAAAGGTACATATGGATTCCTAAGAAGCCTGCCATTTTGGCAACATATTTGGAAAAAAATGTTTCAAAAAATTACAATGTCAAGGTAAAATGATGTGATTCTCCTCTCATTTCACTGGAATTGCCTTCTTTTAGGGCAGATGAGACTTTTGCTCTTAAGCTATTGAGGTGACTGCGTTCTACCTTCATATGGCACCTTATCTGCACAGACACTTCAAATGAATTCAAAGCTTCGGGCTTTTGATTTTTAGGGTCTTTCTGATTATACTTATTAATTTTTTTATTACTCAAATTGCAGGTAGCTGTAAGAAGTGTTTAGAAAAAAGCGTGCATGATGTAGGTATATTTAATGACGATTAAAACGTAACCTTTTAAGTGCTCTTCTTTATGCTTGGATGTTGGGTGCAAGTGCACATGCATGTGCTGCTGAATGTAAGCTTCTTTTCCAGTTCTAACTAGAAGGTCACATACTTATCAGGCTGTGGAGACCCCTGCTTTGGAGGAGATTAAATCAGAATGGGAGTCAGTCGAGAGCAAAATTCTCATTTTGAAAAAGCCGCTAGGTGAAGAGGATGACTTAGTAGGATATTAAAGCACCTGATTTTTCATCTTTTGTAATTTATATCAGGGGTATAAAACCAGGCTCCTTTCGTGCTGCAGAAGTTGTGTGCCTGTAAGGTTTCTCCAACCATACAGACATTGTCTTCAGCTTGGAATAACTGTTTTCTCCTCTTGTAAGCCTCTGAGATGTCTACCTCAAACCCTTATGTGATCGCAGCAATGGAGACTGATTGGATTTTGCATCTTTCTACCTGCTCTCCTGCTTTGTGCTTTCATTTTGAGCTGTAGAGTTTGACCTGCTGATGGTTCAAAGCTTTGGTGATTTGCACAAATGAAGTAAGTGTTTTGCCACATCACTTGCCATGTCTATAGTTAATCTTTAATCCTTGGCCACTTTTTCTGCCGTTGTCTTTCTATGTTCTTTTTATGCCTTGATACTGTTGTAAACACTCTGAGGCTGAGACTATTTGCAGGAGGGAACCCTGAGGTCATAAGAGAGACTTTCTGCAGGTTTGTTCTATGGTAGAAAGATACATACTCTCATATTTTTCCATTTATTCCTTGAGAAAGTCTAAAAATAGGGCTTTAATTCTCCAGAGAATCCTGTAAAGCATAGTGAAACAGCAGAGTAAAGGATATACTTTCCCAAATTGCCATATGAGAATATAATCATTGGAAAGTTAAATATAAAACAGTTCTTTTGTTGTTTTATTAATATCAGGAATGTGTTTTTTTTATTGAGGAGCAAACTGCTAAAGGCATAAAAAATGATGGTAGACACGATTCCCATTACCCCACCCCTTGGCACACCAACCCTGCCGGACTTGGTGTCAAGTTGATGAATGATCTTTCTGTGCAGGGAAGAGTTAAAAAGCAGAAGGCCATATCATTAAAGTTTAATTATTTGCGTCAGTAATCAGTGTGGAGGAGTGTTCTCAAGGAATGTTTCATATCAAAGTCTTTCTTTCAGTGGGATATAGTTTAATCTGTTGCTTAAATTAGTTTTGATGCCAGAGGAAATTAGCCTCAGTACAGAGGCTCGGGGGTGATCCAGAGAACTGAAGACCGACAAATCAAAGATTTCTAGCATAAAACTCGAATGGACAAAATATGATGTACTAGGAAGATCGCGTGTGCTTTCTGAAGGGAAAAGCTGAATCTTGCAAATCAGTTTGACTTCTCCTACGAGGTCAACAAGTAAAAAGAACTGAATGATCCAGATGAAGGAATACACTTGGGTTTTTTTTCTGAAAGCTATTAGTGGGATCCCTCATTAAAGTCTCTAAAATGTCTTGAAAGCTCTTTGTTGCTCCATATGCTCATAAAAGATTTTGGAAAAAAAAGAGTGAATATTGAGGTGGCATTTTCTATTGATAGGTCATTAAGAGTAGTTGTCATCTGATGTTTACTGAAATTTTTCAGAATTGGGTTCGAGTGACTGTGCAGAGGAATGGCAGATAAAACCCCATATGTGGGGCTCTAGAGTAATGCAGGAGGTGCCTGTGAGCAGTAAAGGACTTTGAATTAGCCCTTTTGGAAGGAGGCCTTATAGCTGCAGAGTGTTTTCAAACATCTGGTCAGTGCCCCAGAAAAGCCAATACACTGTAAAGAGTTATTTGGAAAGTGGGCGCTGGAGGTCTCTAAACCCCTAATGCCTGGTGGCCAGGCTGGGCTCACGGTGCCTTTGCTTTACTCTCATCTTCCTCACAAAGCACCTGCTGTTGATCACAGATGCAAACGATCTGCTGTTCTGATTGATTAACATTATTAATGATCACTGTTTGGCTGCAGGGGTATTCCATACAGCACGTGCAAATGAGGGAAGCCTTTTTATTACGGTTTGTGAGGGAGATTCTCTCTAAAAATAAATCACATAAAATACATGGAGTAGATTTTTTTAAAAATATATTTGATGTTAGAATTATTAAAAGTTGTTTCTAATTGCTTAAACTTAAGCAAAGTTCTGGGTAGAGTTATGTGAAACAGTCATTTTTAAATGCCTTTTGCAACTTTTTGCACTGTGAAGCCCCCTCTCTGCAATAAATTTCTATGGGAATATACTGAACAAGGAAAAATTTCGTCACATCTGCCGTCTTTTATAAAGTCTGCAACATTACTGCATATTTTTGTACTTTTCTTCCTATTGCAGATTAATAGTCCAGTTTACAAGTATATAGTTGTAGTGTAGACTTGCAAAGAGTATTCTATTTCCTGTTAAAGCTAGGAGTAATTTTGAGAATTAAAATTTAAATATATAAATATTCCTCTTTCATCCCTTATGCAACACTTGCATTTTAATCGGGCAGAAATGTAATCTTCCATAGCAAAATCATTATTTTGTTATTGGCTTATGTTCAAAGGGGCTTCCTAAAAATCTCCTTTACAATTCTACAGTGGTTTAATCGTGCTAAGAATATAAACTTTATTTTTACCCTGTAAACTAGGAGCTTAATTGTTTGTTTGTCCTTTAACACTTACATTAGTGCTTTTTTTAAAAATACGTGTTGTTACGCTTCCTAGCAGAGGAGTTTATGATTTGTCCTCTAGTTTACCAGGTGGTCGGCTTGTACGTAGTGGTGCAGCGGTATGAGCACGACAGCAGTCTGCTCCCAGAGAAACTTGAGTTTTTGACACCCATCTTCACCTCAGAAGGGTACTTGTTCTTGCAGAATTGGCTTTATAAATGAAGCAATGCAAGCAGCAATGCAGATGAAAAGTTCCCCAGGAGCTTAAGGAAAAAATTCTTTCCCGTGCCCAGAGAGGTGGTGGAGTCTCCTTCTCTGGAGATCTTCCAAACCTGCTTGGTCGCAGCCCTGTGTCACGTGCTCTAGGTGACCCTGCGTGTGCAGGGCAGTTGGACTAGGTGATCTCTAGAGGTCCCTTCCAACCTTAAGCATTCTGTGATGGGATGCAATCATCAAGCTAGTTACCAAGTTCTAAGGCAAGTGAAACTAAAGTATTGCAGATTTAACACCACCAAGCATTGCCATTTTCCATTCCAGATTTTTCTCACATCTGTTTGCTGCAGCTAAATTGGCACATGTGACCTTAAGTGCTCTTGTTCCCTTTGTCTGCAGGTTTGCAAGCTTGCGCTTTCAGGCATGCAGTGATGTTAGTGTATGTGCTTGGCTCCCGTCTTGTCGAGAACATCCGCAGCTTCGTCTCGTGTGCGGTGGTTATATGTCCTGGCAGTGCAGAACCCAATGCTTTGCGAAGAGAGAGTATATATGCATGTAGTTTCCGTGCTTGGCTCTACTGGTCTTAAGTTCAAATGGGGAAAATGCTGTTCTGCAAATCTGTGATTTTGAATGGTCACTAATGAAGGGATTTCTTCATGAAATCCCACCCTTACATGTCTTTTGGGTGGACCTCCTTTTCTTCCCCGCCAACTCCCTTCTGTAGCATTGATGTTCTTGCACGCAAGAGCGCAGCAACATCAAAGGACTGAAGTCTTCACCCTTAAGAAGCAGCATAGCACTCTGATACCCTTTAGGGCACCGAGATGCACCTATTAAGGGACTTTCCACTATATTGCTGTAAAAGACTGGCTTGCTTTGAAAAGTGTGCTGAACTACGGCTGGAGAGATTGCCACAAATAAAAACGAAAATTTGAAGAGTGTGCAGTTAAGCCTTCATAATGGCTTAACTTAGCCTTCCCACACAGGCTGTTTGCTTCTGTTTTCCTTTCTGAAAGCTTTTTTTGCCTCTGGAGACTGTCAGAGCAATGCTTTTTCTTCTCTAGGTTCCCTATGCCAAAATATTTAGCTTGGTCTCATTTTATGCGGGGTTTTGTGTGTGCAGACGATGGAGGAGGATGCTGGAAGCTGCATCACTCTCCCCAGGGTTCTCGGGCATCGCTAGCGCTACCTCTGTGAATAAGACAAACAGGTAGAATAAAATGGGTCTCGGTTGTGGCAAATCAATGCCCTTCCTGCCACGTTTGTAGAGCCCTCCCAGTTGTTGATTTTGCTCTGCCTGATGCCATTCTGCAGGCAGTGCCTATTTAGATGGCTAAAGCCGAAACACCCAACGGATTTTGGCATTGGAAGCCCTCTCTGCCTTGTAGGAGGCCGTGCCAAGCCTCGCTCGCTGGGTAGGCGGGAAGGGCAAGGACCGTGCCAGGCACATGCACAAAACCAAGCGGAAATCCCCGAAAGGCCGGAGCTTTGTGGGTCCAGGGAGTTTGGTGAGGCCTGCTCTGGAGTTCGGGCTTGGGTGAAGGTACACACACACGTGTAAATTTAGTACTGCTGTTGCTGGAGCCAAATATTTTTACTTCAAGCTGTTTTGGCTCAGTGAGTAGGATGAAAACTTTCTTGGTACGGCCTTAAAAAGTAATTTTGAAAAGTGATATTTCCAAATACCTTGCCTGTGTGTGACAGACCTGCTGGGTGAGTAATCTACTCCAGTTATTTGCAGAACATGCATCACCTTAGTACCTAAATCAAACTAACTGAAATCCAAGTCGTTTAGATTCCTGGATTTTGCCCCGGGAGACCGTAATGTCTCGCTCAGTTCTTCTTCTGTAGTGCCGCGCAGACTTGCAGCATGCACACGCGTGCCGAAGCGCCGCCTCGAGTCGGTGCGTCCCTGCAAGCGCCTTGCCCGCGCGTGTCCTCGCGCCGTGTCACGCAAAGCAGCGGGTCCTGCCCGCGATGCACCTCGCGCGTCGCCGTCCACGGGCGAGGCCGTGAACTATGTAGGCTCTCTCACTCTGATAGTGCCCACAAATTCTAATGTGGTGACCAATGGGTCTTTTTTTCTTTTTTTTTTTTTTTCCTGTAGAATATCTGTGATGCTTTAGATTGCAACTGCATATAAAGTCTCCTAATCCTCTCTTGGTATGCTAATGACTTGATTTATTTTTAAATAAATTGACTCCCCAGGAAAAGCTGCTGTACTGAGAGGGAGCTTGATTTGACATTTACAAATAAATAAATTCTGCAACAGCTTGAACGCCTTATGTCGAGCTGCCTATTTCTGATATAATGAATAATGGAAGGACTGGAGGAGACTTTGTAGTACTGGGGTTTTTTTAATTGTTTGATCATCCTTTCAGTAGTTTTTAATAATTATGAGCCAGAAGGCAAGCTCCTTGCCTCTCGATATCCTACCTCACAAAGCAGGTAAGTGCAGTCCATACTATCCCAAATACCCTGACCGAGGCATATAGATAAAATCACGAAGATCCCTTCCTTTTGCAAAGATTTTTTTTTTTCCAGCATGCAGATTAGATTCCGCGGCAGCAGAAGGCAGTTCTCATAAATACTGTCTTGCTCTGCTGCTGTAAGCTGGCCCCGTTCCTCTCCTCCCGCTCGGATCCTTGCGAAATGGCAGCAGTGCAATTACTCTTCACCGGAAGATCCTTCCAACGGGATGCCTAGCCACATTTATCAATACTTAAACGTTGCCTGATAGGGAGGGGGAAGCAGTGCTCTGGATATGCAGGGCGATCGTTTCTGTCCCTGAATTCAGAGGTGCAGATGCAGCAGCACCCAAACAGTTTTTTTCTGCTAATATTATCTAATAGCTTAATGCTGTTAGAGAGTTTAATACTGCCTGCGGCACAACTGGAGCAGTGCAGAAATTGGCTATTCGGTGCTATGAAAACACAGCAAAGAGGGAATTTTTTTTTTCTTTTCTAATGAATTGTGTACCAGCTCACCCCCAATTGGTGGTATTAAGATAATCACATTATTCACTGAGCAAATGTGGCATCTGTTTCCAGTAGAGATGCTCAGGGAGCGTGCTGCCCTTTCTGGTGAAATAAATTCTGGCTGCAGGACTAGTGATTGTATGGACTCTCCTGTTCCTATATTGGGGATTTTTGTTTTGTTTGGTCTGGTCTTGTTTATAAAGAGGGAGCAGACCTGGCTGTTCCTTCTTATCGCTCTCCGAGAGGCAGCACGATAAAGTGAGGGCCCTAATGGGCCCCGAACTTGGGGCTCGCCCGAGTGCCCTGGCTCCCTTTGCTCACTGAGCTGTAACAAGCTGCCCGAATTGCTCTGTTTGCTGAATTCCCCCGGCTGACCGGAATAGGCTGCAGCGCCCGCAGCCTGCCTGCTGGGGAGGGAACTAAGCCATTCGCCCCCCGCCTTCCCCTTTCTTTCTGCTTTCTTTTTTTCCTCTCCAACTGAAGATTTTCTCCTTCTATACAAAGCTTTTGTGCTCTGCCGAGCCCTTCACCCTCGGCGTCTGAGCATTGTGTTGGAGCGGCTCTGGTACTCGGAGACTCCTTTTGGAAAGTGATGCATTGCACACAAATAGGGTTGTCCGGCCAGATGTCATTGTAGAAAATGCGGGAAATGAGCCTTTAAAGTTTCAAAGCAGAGAGCTTGGTCTGAGGGCACTTCAGTAGCACATTTACTACTCTAAATTCTCTGCAAATGAGTGAGGGTAGGGATGAGGAAGGGCAAAAATGTTCCTTAAAACAGGGGGATTCTGAGCCTGTCAGGCCAGAACAGCCTCAGCTGAGGGCTCGGAGAGCAAGTTAAGTCCTTCAGATTTGGTTTGTTCTAAGCTCACTGGTTTGTAACTGCTTGCGAAGGGTGCTGTGTAGTGTATACTTTGTGTTGTCACAGTGTTAGTCCGGTGACTACCAATAGCAATTTATCTACTTTTCTTCTAACAGAAATACACTGGCTACTTCAGAGAAAAACATATATTGAAATTGCTGAAATATTAATAAAAACAAGCTGAGAGTTATTTTTCTGCCAGTAGCGAGCTTGGGAGGGTAATTAAAACAAATCTCTGATATTCAACTTTCCACTTGCCCTGGAAAATGGATAAGCAGAAGCGAGTTTTCTGAGCAGTGCTGCAAGTTAGGCTAACTTCAGCCACGACAAGAATGGTGCCCCACACGTCATCTGCGTGTACCGAGCGGCTTGGTGTGGAAGGGCTGATTCCTGCCCTTGAATCCTTTCAGATAAAATCATCCTGACATTATTGGCATTTGGCTCGGGTCCCTTTCAAGGATATTCGCATAATACAAATATTTATTCAGATAATCCTTCCCTTCTGTTGTGCTCATGTTTAAGAACTAATCCATAGTGTTTTTTGAAAGCTAACTTTAGGACTTGGCTTTAATGAGGTATTTGCACTGACATGGCTTTCAAGTTTCCCGACCATGAGTGTGTTTTTACTTAATTTCTGATTGTTTCTTTAACCAGATGGATGTCAGTGCTGATGTACATTGGAGAGGTAAGGAAAGGATGCAGGGAATGTTTGAAGTTAAATTTACTTGTCCTCCTTCTCATGGCCACATTCTTTCTCTTGCCAGGCTCTGTCAGTTGGTCTTGCAGTGGAGTTATTAATTCTGCCTCTGAATATCTTTGCCCGTCCTGCCTTAGTCGTGGTGGAAAACCAGAGCAGGCTGGTTTTCCTATTGCACTGCAGCCTTGACAAAATCCTCCAGGCTCAGATTTTCATTATTCACGCAATTGCCTCGGATTATTTTGTTTCACTTGATTAAGCTGCTCTCTGGTGCTTCAAATACTCGGGGACCCAGCAGCAGCCCCGTGCCGGTGGCCTGGGGAAGCGCGTGGCCTCCGCGCTGGGACCGGGGCCCGGGAACGCTGGAGCCATCTGGGAGAGGTTGGGTTTGAGGCGTGAGGGCAGAGGCTGGCCGTGGGGTCGCGGGAAGGGGGCAGCGGGGCACATGTGCACAGGCAGGGCAGCGTTTTGTGTGGAAGAGTGTTAGTGCAGAAAAGAAGAGGGGCTCTCTTCCTTTCCTCTTCGTTGTTTTGCCTTTGTTAAAAAGAACTGCAGGAAACCAGGAGAAAGAGCAGAGGCAAAGATATTGGTACTCTCTGCAGCAGAATTCCCCTCAGGTAGGGGAGAAGTGTCATCTTCAGCAGTGTTCATGTGCTCACACCTTCCGGATATAGATAAGTGCAGCCTGTTTGCTTTGCTATGTAAAACCCAAAGATGAATACTGGGTAACATTGCCACCACTGAAGCTCAGCTTGTGTGCTGTCCCTGAAGCCACCAAATTCTTGTGCTTGTTACAAGCTCAGCACTGCTCATTTGGGCAGATCCTGACTCTGTGGTGAAAACTCTGGGGAGCTCTGGGAGGCTCTGATGTGCTCGCCCATGACCTGCCTTGCACAGGGAGTCTGTCGCAGTGCTTTTTTCTGTTAATCTTTCAGATAAACTTGTGAATCAGTGAGCCTTGTGGCCTGGGAATGGTGTTAAATATAGATAAGTTCTGAATAAGCCTGCCTTGCAATCTCTAGTGAGAAAATCAACACGAGAGGTGGGTTAAAAGATCAGCATCCATACAGTGCTCCAGTCCACTTATCACTCTTTGCTTGTGCAAGTGAAAAATTTCTTTAACCTTCCCTTTCTCCCATACTTATATATTTTCTTTTCCAAATCTTACTATTAACTTCTCATCCTCTAAGCCATTCTAACACAAGCAAAGCAATAAACAAAATGCAAGGGTTATCTAGTCTTTTTTGGCTGTTCACGTAATAGTATGTATTTCCAGTTGAGCACATTGACAGCAAGTGTCCTTGAAATAGTGGTGTAGTCACTGTGTAAAGTATACATTTCTGCCTGAAAAGAGAATATTTGCAGAACTCTACTTGTTGTTCTAGCTGTAGAAGCTAGCTTAGCGTAGAGCGCAATAATAAACCTGCTAATGGTTTCACAGTGTTGACAGGTGGACACTGCCTGGAAAAGCCCTCGCATCCTCTTCCAAAGAGAGGAAGGAAGCTCAGTTCCTTCCATCGTTAGCTGCTAGACATATTTGTCAGTCATTTAAAGAGTGGAATTATCAGTGACCTATATATCTATATTTTGACTTGTCTGAGAGGGGAAAAAGGATGCAGTCTCTTCAGATGTTTAGGGGAGTTGCCTTTATGCAGTGATCATGAGTTCCACTTAAGTAGTTATCAGCAACATCTTGAGAATTGCTTTTCAACATAGAAAGCTTCCGTGGCTACTACAAGCAAGACTTCTTAGGGAGCTGCACTTTGATTTCTCATTCCAAAGGACCAGCTGAACGCTTTGTGAGAATGTCCTTGGCATCAGCCGTGGCGTCGCGGTTGCAGACTGCCGTGGTTGGTGTCCCTGCCCCTCCTGCCTCAGCGGCGCTCTGCAGGTCGTGCTCTGCGGTGTCGTCTCTCGGAACCGCGTCGCCGGTTTAACTTTTGCCTTCGGTCTGAGGAAAGGTTTGTGACCGCTGTGCCCTAAGGTTTAAGAAGAAGAAAGGTTAAAAGGAAACATTGCTGTGTAGGTATGAAACTTTTCTTTTCCACAGTATCTTGTTTGATCACCTCTCCTTAGTTACACAGAAGTTGATTTCTTAGGGTGTGGGTAGTGAAAGGAAACCCTTTCCCTCCTGTTCTGCTCATAGGGGCCAGCCCTGTGTGCAGGTAGCAAATGGGTCCTTTGGTGGCTGCTGGTTTCTTGTGCACTGCTAGTAGTTTTGCAAAAAAAAGATTCAGGAGAAAGCTTGTGGCCTGGCAAGACTTGCCTCGTTAGCACATGCAGCTTATCAGGACTGAAATGTAAGACCGTGGTAATACCAATTGCAAACATTTTAATTCCTGTTAAATGTGCTTTATGCTTTAGAGTCATCCTCGTAGGAGAGGGGAAAAAAAAAAAAAAATCACAAAGGGTGTTTGTTACAGTCCTTGATACACAAAAAGCTTGGCCTTCACCTGTGTTTGAAAGAAGGAAAGCCCAACTGAAGATTAGTGTACTGTTTACTTTTGAAGGAGCTGAAAGTTCCGTGCACGTTTGGCAGGTAAAATAGAGCTGCCCGAGCTGGAATCTATGCCGGTGACCACGGCACATCCGCTCGCTGCGGCACCGCGGCTGCCACTGCTGCAGAGGCGCCGCGTGGAGCAGAGCGGGTGCTGCGGGGGGCCCTGGCACCCGGCAGGCAGCCGGGGCCACAAGGACCTAGGTGGCATTAGGCACCAGTGCAAACCAAGAGAGGCTAAAGCGGAGGTGATTAAAGGTGCCCAAATTCACACCTACCCTACCAGTCTTTAGAAAGAAAAATATACTGTAACATATATGGAATCTCCTGAACGGTGCTGCTCAGTTGTGCCTGTGAGAGTGCTGGGCACGCTGAGGGCTGGAATGACGGGCCAGCAATATTTACTGGCGCAAGTGTCATAATTACCTGAAGTAATCCAGTAGTCTTGCTGAGTTGTAGATGTGTAAAGAAAAGGAACCAAACTGGAAAGAGCACAGTTTGAAATGTATCTTGTGGAGCAGATTGAGATTAAAGGGGGAGCAAACAGTTGCTTTGATAGTTAAGGATTATTTTGCCTTTATTTTTCCATTCATGAACAGATTCTAAGTTATGAGCTTTTGGTTTTAAAGACCCACAGTGTGATTGATATATAGCAGCCAAATAAAGCTACATTTGTTTGATTTGCAGAATCGGTCAGGTTAAATTTCCTGCCAGAAATTGTTTCACTCAAAGCACAATTGTATACACCGAAAGGTGAGAGAAGGAGGAACAAGGAAGATATAAAATAAAATAAATTTTAAATAGGAATTACCATTTTAGCCATATACAGGCTAGGCTCATAGACTTTAGAAGAATTTGAACTCATTAATTTTCACCTTCAAAAGCATGTTATTGCTTTGTATTATAACTACATCTCTTAATGGATAAATCATCATTCTAGATTTTTTCAAAATCAGTTTGAAGTAGCATTTGTTTACAAAGTATCACACACAAATCTTTAATTTCTCACATTCACCATGTATTTATCTCTGTTGTGTTTATGAAGAGCCCTGTTATGCATCCCAAGACACATAGACACCATGTATTACTAGACGGTTATTATAAACCTGTACACTGAGAAAAAGGTAGGATTGTCCTATTTAGTGTCTTAGGAGCTTCGGTGTGACTTGGCCAATCGCCCTCAACTTCAGAACATTTATGGTGCTGTTCATGGGTGCAGGTATGTCCTCCTTTCCTGTCAGAGCTGCTTATGGGACGTGCTAATCATTTGGCTCATCTCTTAGCCAATTTTTAGCTGACTTGCTGATGTTTTAATAAACTGCAAGCATTAACATTTCCCATTCTGATCTTTATAAATAACAAAATAGAAATCACCGCTGAAAATGATCCTTTCATTGTTGTTGGCTGGTTTATCTCTGCAGTTAAATGTTGTGGCACTGGATTAAACTTCTTCTAAAGTCCTGGTTTTATATGTTGTCCCTGTCTGCCTTAAAGCCTGTCAGGTCACATGTGTCAGGCAGCTAATCAGACACTGTGAAAATCAATATAAAATAATCTCAAATGGCTAGATTTCCTGCAACATTTAAACTACACATTTAACTCTTCTTGGCTCGTCTCCCGCATTTTTGTTGTCTTGATTCTGTACAAGTCACTCAGAAAATAACGTGCAGAAGAGACTTCTATTTTCTCTGAAATGTTACATTATAAAAATGAGCAGACATATTTCTGAATTGGATGTTTTTTTCTTAGCAACTTCCATAATTTTCCGTAGATTTTTCTTAAGTTGTCATCATTTTCTTTTTTTCGCAAGGCCATTCTGTTGTGGCTAACAGCATCTGTGAGACAGAAGATCCTTGATGATGATATGTGCCCTTTCATTCAGAGTACGTTATTGCTCAGGGCTTTGTTATGGTTTTAAGTGCCTGTCTGCAAGTTCTTGGATTCCGTATTAGTTTCAACAGGACATGAGGCACAGAGAGAACCTCACTTACCTGCCTGTCCATCCTGCTTTCCTCCCCTCAGTAATTCTTGACGCTATCAGCTAATTTCAGCCAAAGTTGACGGAAGTAACAGGACCTAAAGGGAGCTCTGTTCTTACAAAGATGGTAAAAACAGGAGATGTTACAGAGTGCAGTAGGTGCTTGCCCCGTATTAAATGCTTTAAATACGTTGTTGTCAGGAGGAAGGTGGTTGTAAATGTCCCAGCTGCCAGGAAATCTGCAATAGATGCCTGTATCATAATAAACACCAGAGAATCTAGTGTATAAGCACAGCTCCATAGGATAGCAGGCTTTTTAGTGCCTCATAGAAGTTTTTCCAGATTATGCATTTGAAGAATGTAAGAGAAGGATCTTTTGACTAGATTTCCACCTCTGTGCTTGCATATGGATGAGGGTGGAAAGTAGTCGCACAGAAAGTGCTACAAAATCAGATGCAGGAGCTGACATAGTGTTCAGCTTGGGTTCCTACAGCTGTGTGCAGAGCTGTAAGGACTAATGCCTGGGTACAAAACAGATTATCTTTTAGTGTGATGATTGAACCATACAACTATTTTAATAAAGATAGCTCTAATTCTGAACAAATACAAAACATATATATATTTGTTTGTTTGTTAACGGTAATTCATTTTAAATGCTTTGCTTTTGTGTAGTGTTGTAGAAGTTTCTGGGCATTGACGTTGAATCAGTGCTAACTTTAGCACTGCGTGCATGCCGGTGCTGGGCTGTGTTAAATCAAGATAGCTTTGTTGACACAGTTGAAGAGTTGACAGAAATACTCCAAGAAATGTCTGGATTTTCTGAAAAGTAATGTATGGAGGCAGTGCCTCTGGTCCTTGAAACTGTGTTGGGGAATAGTCAAAGCATGCTGCTGTGCCTGTAGAATGGGTGTACGCTTGCCTGTGTGTGTATTGGTGTGTGTACCCACGCTATCCTGTAAGGGACTATAAGCGTGTGTGTATTGGGGCGTGTAAGCGTGCGTGTGTACATGTATGTACATATGATGGGATTCTGCGCCAGGCACTGCTCGTCAGATAAGCTTAGTGACCCACTAGGTTTTAATTGGCTGGGTTTTTTTTTCTTTCCGTTGGCACAAGTGTGCCACGAATAAACTGAATCCTGAATTAAGTGTATATGTTCATCTACATAGATTAGACTTAAATCTGTTTTTTATTTATGCTTTATCCTTTGGTCTTAGCAATTTTTGTAAAGATTTGTAATAGCTCCAAATCCTTGCCTTGCAATAAAACTTCCACTTTTTAAGACCTGAGAAAAACCAGTGGAAGCAGTGCAAGCACAATCCGCTCCCATCTCATGTAGAGAAATGTTTTGCTCTGATAAATGAGCTCTTTTTTGCAGGTTAGGAGGTCTGTATATATAATATGTCTAGTGTCCTTATTTATGTAAATAAGTAGGTTTTCGCCAGGAAGACTTAGTGAATAATCCTCTAATGAACACAGATTCTTTTGCAATGCCAAAGAAGAAGGCACTTAAGTGCAGAAAAGTGAAATGCTGTTTAAGAACATAACCTTGTCAAGGGATGGAGCAGTGAGGAGCCTTGTTGGTGTTAATGTGTGAGCTTAGCTGGATAATATCCCTCATCCTTTTAAACCAGTCTCTTCCAGATACTGACCTCATAGACCTAATACCTTCTGTCCGTTTCCACAAAGGGCATTGTCTTTGCCTCGGAATGCAGCGAGATTTGGGCAGGGTTTGTAAGACTGAGCATCTCTCAGTGTCACAGCTGGGTCTGTCCTTTTGTCCCCTCGCAGTCTCGGACTCTGGTGACAGCTGCTGCAGCTCCATCTATTAATTAGGTGGCCTAAGACAGTCTCTGCTTTGGGATTGATTTCTTATGCATCCAGATAACCTAAGTAATTCTGACCCTTTAGTTGAAGGGCCAGAGTTGAATGAGCCTCTTGCTTTTGTAGTGTTTTAAAAAATTACTATTCTACAAAAAGATGGTTGCATTTTTTGTATGCAGAGTAGCTGATGTTAATTGACTCAAGAAAAAGTGATTGATACTAAGATGCAGTGAGTGTGTGCAAGGGGATGTGTGTGAATGCAGAGCTTGTTCCCCTCGCCCGGGGCACTCGGGTTGCCAGCGCTTGGTCACGTCTCAGCGGTGTCTTGCAGCCACTTCACTGAAGCTCAATGTTTCTTGAGAGCCAGGAGCTCGCAGGAGCCGGTCACTGGTCAGGCATGGAAGAGATTAGGCTCTTTGAGAAGACTGACGAGATCCCTGGCCTGCATAAGGCATTAAAGGAAAAAGTGATTTTCTTCTGGATTTAAATGGGTAAATATTCATATACTGACACTGGTTATATGCTAGTCAGAATTATAGCTAGGCACCAAGACTTGGGCGTCCGACAACAGGAGCTGTCTGGAAGGCACTGTGACCAACTGCCAGAAACATGAAACTGTGCAGATACTAATGCGAGAAATACACATGGGCCTGATGCACTTGCTGAAATGCAACACAAAAGGAGTAAAGATATTTATTTGAAAAAGTCTTTCCTCTGCATGAGAATTTGCTGTATGTATTTTGAGAATAGATCCCTTTGGTTTTGATGTATCTATCAATGGAGGTTTTTGCTTTCCCTTAAGTCAGTCAGTGGGAAATGTTAAAGTGAAGCACAGTAAGTCTGGCATTTCATCTCTTGCTCCTAATCACAAGTCCACAGGGGATAAAGTTCACTTGATAATATCCACTGCGGATTAATCAGCTTAACTTCTCCCTTGAAGCTTTGGCCAAATCAAAGGGAAAAAAACGTAAGTTCTTTATCTGGAATCCAGCCGTCTTCTATTTGGCATGACACATTATTTCAGCTAGAGACAGAGCAAACTGGAAGTCATATAGCTTTGTCATTGATGGGTGTTTTATTAAGAATTATATTATATACATGAAAAAGATGTAGGTAGGTTCTTATTTTGTGAAATGTGCTATATTCACTTTGCTCACCACAAGACCTGGCGAAAATAGATGCTTCTGAAATGTTCTCCAAAATTTCACTTATCACTGAGTTAATGATAGAGGAAATGGTGTTCTGAAAAACGAAGATAATATTAAACACAAAACTTTATTTTCTAGGAAAAGAATATATAGGTGTATTTTGGGGGGAAAGATGGGATCAGCTTGCGTTTTGTAATCATTATTCCATGTCAGATCCATTTTCTTCTCCAAATATCCTTTCTCCGCAATTTAAGGCAAATCCCAAAGCACAGATAGATATCTCTATTGCAGTCGCTGTTAAATTAAACTTGAATTGGGAAAAAAAAAGAAGTATTAAGTTTTACAAAGCTCTCCCTATATATATACGTGTGTGTATGCATGCATGTGCAGCAGATTATTTAATGTCAGTGTCAGCCTGTGCGAATTGCTACCTCGGCCGTGCTCATTCATCACAACCCTGACTTCCCAGAGGGATTCCTTACCCAGAGATAGAAACCTTATCTCATCCTCCTTTCCTCTGGTTGTCCTTTCCTATTTTTCCACCTCACCCCTTTTCAGTGACAGTTATTGAGAAAGTGTTGGCAGGTACACGGCGTGATCTTTACGCGGGGCTCCGGCAGAAAGCACTCTGCCCGAGCTGGTTTAGAAGCGGGTAGGGGTTTTGCTGTGCTCTGCTTTTTGGACTGACACCTTGGCATAGAGGTTGGTTACAGAGTTCTGCTGTGGTCGAACTCTCCGTCCTACGCGCTGGCCCCTTTGCCGTCAGTTGCTTCCTGCAGGGGCCCATGGGAGTCTCCTTCGTCCACCAGCCCTGCAGGCAGAGGCCACCCAGGAGCGCAGGGATTGGGGATTCCTCAGCTACTCGGGCATTCCCAAGAAAGGGGGTCCTTTGGCCTCCATGTTACCTGAAATTGGAGATTTGCAGCTGCTCCGTTCCCATCCTGTGAAGCAACCCCATGCACTTCAGCAGGGCGCTGCAGTACCTTGAGCTGGGCAGCTTGGTGTGTGCTCCGGGCTCTTGCCACTATGGGAAAGTCACCCCAGCTTCTGTGGAGCAAAGTTTATAACGAGGCATCGTCTGCTGAGCTGCTGGACTGCACAGAGGTGTGACCTGCACAGAGGTGACGGCCCAGCGGGCAGGGTGGGTGGCAGGGGGGTGTTATCCAGGGCACAGGGCTAGGGACACTGCAGAGTTGGTGTGCTGGGACCCCTGAGCACAAAGACACCAGGTCGGCCCAGCCGTCTGACTTTCCAGATGCTCGCCTGGGGGAAAACTATCTGTCTTCTCCAAATCACCGTCTTGGTAAACACTGGCTCCTGCACCCCCTGCTTTTAAATTACAGCATCAGAAGAGGCTGTGGGTGTTGGAGTTAAGCGTTCATCACTGTCAGCAGAAGTGAAAAACAGTAAAAGGCCCAGGGATGGAGCACTTCTTTCTGGTTGCTGATCATCTGCATGCCCACAGCGGGGCTATGCAAGACCGTGCGCTGGCCTTGCAGCCTCCCGCTGAAACCATTGGGATCTCCCAGGTCTGGAAAAGTCATTCTGTGCTCTCTGGGTGTTTTAGCTGTGGCCCAGGAGCGCAGGGAAAAGCTGCAAGACACCCAAAGTGTAAGACTGAGACTCAGTGTGCACACCAACAGAGCCAAGCAGCTTGAGCAGGAGGAGGGCATGGGCATGTGGTTGGGGACTGCAGGCTAGCAGGCTTCCCCCACCTCCTGTTACTGTTTCCAACTCGTTTGCTGTTGCTCAAAACGTCAGGATCTCTCAGTGAAATACCAGTTTTCCCTCGGGGCCTGACTACCCCTACACCTAATAATAAACAGGTAACAAATAGGTTGGTGCAGGTATTTCAATGTGTATTTCAAATCCAGAAGCACATTTCTCATGAAGAGCTGAAATGGATTAGATTGCACTGTAGATGCAAAGATCACTTCTAGTTTGTTTCAGCAAGTTATGATGAAAGATACTCAGTTTTAAAAAAAAAATACGGTAGTAAAAGTCATTGGAAAGAAGCTGAGTTACTTTTATATTGAGGTGTATGTTCTTAAAATGCTCTTGTTTCATTGCCTGTTGAAATTACAGAGATGGAGAAACAAATACGTGTGATCCTGAGGTACTTTTTTTTGAATGTTTTGGGCAAAACAAACTATCTTAAAATGAGATTTTTTTTCTTGTAAAGATTGTGAGAAAAGGGAAGTAGCCAGGTAATATTTGGAGAGCTGACTGATGCTCTACTTTATTTCCAACACTTTTTTTTTTTTCCTTAAGTTGCTTGTTGTAGTAGAGTACGTAAGTGATAGGACCTCTTTTCAGACTTAAGTGATATATGCAAGGAGACCCTGGTCCTGACAACATGTTTTGCACCTTTCTTTCTTTTATGGATTAAGGAGTAACTCTCCTGGTGCCAATCAAACTGCTCTGTGTAAGGTGGTAAATGCGTAAGTCCTAAGTAGTTGCTACTGGCGCAGTTGATAATTCGATAGGAGTGCGCTGAGTGAAAGAAAGAAGCAAAAGGCTTTGAAGTAGCAGAAGACTGTTGCATTTGTCACGTATTTTACCTTTTCCTTCTGCTATCAAATTTTATAGAATTCATTTTTTTTTTTCAGTCAACTTTTAACTTTTTTGTAACAAATTCCTTGCTGCCCAGTTCTGATTGAGGATTTCAGCAGAAGCAGATACAATTCCGGAGTCTTTGGGGAGAGCAGGAGTGGAGCAGACCTGTGCTTGGGTCTCAGCTGCAAGTTCCTGCCACAGCCCCTTGCAGCTACCCTTAGAGCTCTGTACTAGCTAAGGCCTGGCCCTTAATGTTTACATGTGTGCAGGTTTATTTGTATTTGAATTTTACACAATACCATTCACAGCAGTCGCCCATTTGTCTTCTAGCAGGGGGGTGATGCCATCAATAACTGAATGCAGGATGGCAGGTGCTTGATAATCTGAGGGCGTCCTCCTTCCTTCTGTCTCCTTTGCCCTTCCATAGGGAATCGAGCCTCTCTGGAGAGTAAGTGTTAATAATTGGAGGGAAAAGGGAGCATAATATAATTAAGGTGATGGAGAGATGGTCCAGACTCTGCTCAGCCTCCCTAAGTGTTTCTGCACTGGCTCTGCTCAGCAGCCTGTGCAGCCTGATGTATCCGTCACCTCAGCACGTGTGTGCCAGAGGGACAGGCTTTCCCAAGGAATGGCGCTCCTGAGATTGCTGCAAATGGTTCTTTGTTTGAGGTTTATGTGCGAGAAACACTGCCCGCGTTTCCAGGCGAGCTACGGTCACGCGCTGGGTGCAGAAGTCAGCAGTGGAATGGGGTTGGTGTGTTCGGGTGTGCCCAGGATCCAGCACTAAGCAGATTTCGGAGCACAAACTTAGATTTAATTTCTGTATTTATTCAAGTAACATCTCTTTTCATGCATAACATGTTTGTGTGCAGACTTGTCTCTTTGAAGATGAATTTTTTTGTCTTTGAAAGGATAGATTAGAGGTTGTGTCAACCACGTTAACTAATAACATTAGTTTGTTGAAAATTGGAGAAAAAAAATAGTGTAGTTCTTTGTGTGCGGGTTGCGGCAGACCCTAGGTGGCAGCTCCCTGCGATGTGGCGGGGCCTCTTGCGGAGAGGAGCAGCCGTCCAGGGCCAGTCGTGCCCTGGAGTCTCGCGCGCTCTCGGAGTGCAGTTGTCCCTGAAAACGCACAGAATGTGCAATTGCTTCGTTTGCTAGCGCTCTGCGGGAAGCGCTGGCAGATGGGGACCTGCTTGTGGCATCTCGAGAATGGTTTCAACAGGGAGACTGCAGCAGATTGCAGGATCAGAACCTCAGTTTCACAGACGGGTGTTTGGGAGAAGGGATCCCCGCCACCCGCCTGGTCACGGCGGCCTTGCCTGTTCACGGAGCCAGCTCCTCCTCAAACACCATCTCACCCCCATGGCTGCCCCCAGGAGAACTCTCTGCTTCAGTGTCTTGGGTCAGAAACAGGATGTAGATGGCAAAAGAAAGAGCTCACTCGTGTCTCGGCACAACCACCTTGTTTTCCGTCCTTAGCCTGGCAATAGCCAAGTTTTTATCTTTGAAAGTCTACACGAGCTGTGCATGGAGTGGAGCAGGTTCCGACACCATTCCCTCAGTCTAAGGAGGTTTATGCGTCAGATCACGCTGAGGCCGTGATCAACATATCAATGTTTAGTTCACACACGTTTACTTCAGGGTAACGTGGAAGTGTTAAAGGAGGCACAGCCAGCCTGTGTTTATGTGTGTCCTTCACTCTTGCACACCTCTGCTCTTGAGGGACTGGAGGCTTAGTCGTAAATATGGAGAGTCAAGATAAGGCTGAGCGCACAGAATATTAACCTGAAATCATTTTTCACATCATGGTGGAAGTTTTTTTTTTTTTTGGTGTGGCCTGTGTTTTTCATTTCATTTTAAATTCAAACCTTATTCTGCCCTCTGCTGGTAGTTCATATTATGAGCTAGAAATAGTATGAAATGATTTTAATTATAAAGTTACAATTTAAAAAAAAATCAGTTTGCATTAGCCTCTTGTTTGCAGTCTGTTTCACACTACAAGTAACCATTATGCCCATTAACCATTTATAATATATAGTACCTAAAGATGTGTAGTAGATGTTTAAAAACTTTTGACAAAATTAGCATATCAATCTAGACGCCACATGCTTACCCAGGGAGCAGTTATTCAAATTGTATTGACTTTATCAAAACTAGCAAATTTCTGGGTTTTGGCAGGCAAACAAATGCCAAACAAAATCAAGCGCTCGAGCCTGTGCTATTTTCATCCCATCCCTGCTGTATTTGTGTATCTTTATGAAGTCTGTGCTTACTAGACAGCGTGCTGTTTTCTTTTTCACTTTTTTTTTTTTTGCCATGCTGGATTGTTGCACATATAATGAGCAGCTATTCCAAGGTTTCGTTGTGGTTTTGTGTGTGGCAGAGTCGAGTCTGTAGAGTGCTGGTGTCCGGCACAGCCTTCGAACTACAGGTCCTTGTGTCTGCTGTCCTGTTTCAAAAGAATGGAAACAAGAAACGTAAATCACCATTTCCTTTGCTACAAGCTTGATCCATCCCTTGAGCAGGTTCATCTTATGTGCTACCCGAGCCAGCAGGCCTAAAAGGAGGAATGTGCCTGCTAATGCATGTGCAAAATGGGGAGAGATAAGGATGGTACGAACTGCTTTAGTTGAGAATTATCCTAATTTCCTGAGTCACTTCAGCCTTCATATTCTCTTAATATTGTCTGGGTGGAGTTGAGAGATCCAAATTCTGACCTAAAAACCAAAAAAAAAAAACCTATCATCCGACCTATTCAAGCGAGCTAACCTAAAAAACCCCCAGAAGTTTCAGCCCGTGTCACTGTGCATCAGCTTGGATACCTACAGCAGCTGTGAACAAGGCTGGAGCTTTTAGGTCGCTTGTGCCAGATGCATTTATGAAGGAACTGAAGTAGAGATAACAGCTTGCTGTAATTTTAATGATGGGCGTGAAGGGACACGTTTTTACCAGTGGGTTTCATAAATATTTGCTGAAGGGAGGAGAGCAATGAGAGTCACCAGAGGGGTTTGTAAAAGTGGTCCATGAGCAGGGACTGGCCCCCTCTTCCACAGACTTCCTCTCTGCTCCCTTACTCCTCGTTATTCCCATCCTGGTTTTAGTCTTTCAGATTGCACTTTTCCTTCTGTTGAGACCTCCTGGAATTGCACCAGCCACAAGGGACTAGGAAGGCTGTATTTTAAACTGCCTTGAAGAGGGTGCATTTTACAGAAAGGTCTTTACTGTGCAAAAGCTTCAGACAGGAAGCCCTCGGAGAGGATACGTGGAACCATGGCTTTTCAGCAGGCAAATAAAGTTACAGTTTAAGTAACTTTTCCACTTCCCTGTATCTGTAAAAAAAAAAAAAAAAATAGCAACTTCAGTTCTTAGAGGAAAATGGAAGGAAATTTAATTATACAGTAGCGTAGCAGGGAGCCCAGGTAATGATTGCAAAGGATGTTAAGCTGTGATGTGAAACGCTGCCTGTGTGCACTGCAGCCCCAGGAGATCCTGAAGACAAGGAGAGAAATGAGAGCACCAGGGCCCTCTGTAAATGGCTTTACAAGGTAGAGCTGCTCGAGGGTGGCATCACCCAGCAGGTCTGTCAAGGCAATGACAGAAACCCCATGTTATTTCCAAATGTCTGTTCGAGGGCCTGGCTAAGTCCTGCTGCGTGCTCCTTCCAGAGCACCAGGGCTGGTGAGCGTGGCACTCGGTGCGCTCTGTTTACCTGACTAAATTGCACCTTTTAGTGGGCCACGCTGTACCAAGAACTGCACCGTCTGCCTCAAAAAGCAAGCAAGAAGCCTGCTTTACATTCCTGTTCCAAAAGGAAAGGTGGTGCCTTCCCGGGAGGAACGGGCAGGTGCCTCCGTAGCCTCCCCGTGCAGCAACCGCTGCCTGTTGCAGCGGGCTGCCCCAGTGGCTTCCTCTGCATGGGGACGTTGCCTGTCTGTGCCAGCTCATGGGCACCAAGGCTGGCACTCGCACAGCTGTAAACTGTGGGCAAAGAGAGGGGGCTGTGCTGCTTCGGCTGCTTTCCTAAACTGCCCTAGTTTTAGCCTAAGACTTGTAAATGGGGTTATTAAAAAAGGTGATAACTCGTTGTTGGCATGTTTTCAATATGTGCTCACAAAATGCTTATTTGTTCTAAAAAGCAGGCTCAGGTGTTTACTTTACAGACTTCAGCATTAGGTAGGATACTGCAAATCTCAGCTTGGTAACCCCCCTTGACGTGCAAAATCATTTTTATTGTGTTGTTAAATACTGCAGAATTTTAGTTCATTTGGATGCTTCATTATTTGTGCTAACAGTTTTTTCCTTTCTCTCTGACTTCAGCCATTGATGGATTCCTAAAAACTGATGAAAGACAAAGACTGGCAAAGGAGCGGAGAGAAGAAAGGGAGAAATACCTTGGTAAGATAGCTGGGGACGAATGTATTTTTTATGTGTGTGTTAATGGGCTTGAGTTACTAACATGACGTTTCTCTTGTTCTGAATTTTAAATACTGTAGCTCAGGCTGCTCCTAGTCTTCTTTGACTTACAATTATTTCTTTAAAATTAGTTTGTATACAGATAAATAAATCTGACCAAGGGCACATTTGATTCCCATTCAGCTACTTTGTATATTGTACTTAGAAGTTCATTTTCCTGTTTGACAGATAGGCTTTTGAATGTAGGCCTATGTACCACATATTGACCGTTACGATATTTGTTTGTACAAGTACTTGTACAAATATTTGCACAAACACTAGAATAATACTTAAATGGTAGGATTATTTGCTGAAATGGCCTCAATTTTACCCTAGTAAGTTTTTTAGCCTTATTAAAAGATATCTTGGAACTGGTAATAGGCCTAAAAGTGGGTGTTTTTCCATAAGCTTAAAATGATTATGAAAATACATAAATTCACTTCTTGAGTGATGTACGCATTAATTTCAGAGTCTTTGAAGTACTGTTTCTTGCTTTTAATCTACTGCTGCTACTTTCAGGGAAATATTGAGAAAATTGTGCACTTACATTATACAGACACGTGTGTATATATGTGTACTTTTTAATATATGCACACATGCTCATAAAGTAAAAGGAAAAAAAAAAGAAATGTTAAACTCATTATCCTTATTATAATAACAAGAAGCCTGCTATCATGGTTTCTTGAGATGACTGACCATATCTATTAGAGGAAACTGCCAATGTTTTATGATTTTGTCAAACTGAATATAGGGAGTATTTTGGGCAAATGTTAATTAAAATAGCGAGGACACTTCTGAAGAGAATCATAAGAGAGAAAAAAAAAAACAGTGCTTGTCTCAGAACAAATAAATAGCTTGTGACCATACCTGGACAAAATATCAGTCCCAAGAGCAGAGATTTGATGTTTTTAGTAATGTAGGCTTGGTTGGAAAGAGACCTCTTTGTAGTTCCTCTGAAAATTCACCGGAATGCCGAGTGGGGATTTACTTTTTAACAGCTGAATTTCCCCGTGGTTTTATCTGTATGGGGAATGCACCGATTTGAGTAAACCTGACATGCCCTGCAGTGCTAGCTTATATCTCCTGCAGGTATGTTCCGTCCAGCCTCGCTGCTCTGTCCTCATGATTGCTCCTTCTTTGCTGGTTCTCGAGAAGGTGGCACAATGACTAGGTTGAGAAGTAATTGGATTAAAAAGTGGAGGAGGAACCGAGTGAGAGGAAGGCTGAAAGCTAGAGAATCTGGGGCTGGCTGGCCACGGGGACTTGGCACGGAGAAGACAGGGAAAAAAGGGTTTTAGTTGCATTTCTTGTCTCCTGTTCTCATATGTGTTTTCTGGAAGCCTATTTCTTTAGGGTTAAGCCCATTTCTAGAGTGAGCAGCTCTGGTCTTCGGCCTCAGTAGATTTCTGCCTGTGGCAGATTTCTTCTGGAAGCTGCCCAGTGTGTTTCCCAAAAGACAAATCTCCATGCAGCCAGCAGGTACTTGCAGCGGTCTAAAATAGCCTTCTAATCAAAGCCAAAACTTATTAATTTAGTATTTTCATGTCCTTAAATGAAATTAAGGAGTGAGTATTGAAAACATGTCCAAGATGACAGAATGGTTTGCTTTCAGACTCCAGAAAGGTTGAAAGGCTGTCCAGAATCAGTCCCAAGTTTTACCTGCTTAGAAGGTAGTCCAGACACTGATCTCTGGACACCTGATGTTATTTGTTTAATTAATTGGCTCCAGCATGCAGTTTTCAGCAGTTGTGCCTGACATACTGGCTGGTAGACGTTAACTGTGAGTGACCAGTCACTGATCCTTCGTCGTCTCTGAGGTAGCTCTTTATCTGCTCATCAGTCTGTGGTTGCTCATTTTCATGAATCCAGGTTAGGCTTCCCCTGACCTGCAGTAAGGAAAAAAGAAAAACAGCAAGTACTTGTAAGGCAAAACATGAAGTTATCACTGACCATATTTCTAACAAGTGGAAGGCTTTAGTTTTCCCCAAAGGAGTCTGGGCACAAGGAGGAAGTTAGGTCTTGTAAGGAGACAGTTTTGTAGGGGAAGAAATTGAACTACTGGAGAAAGACCTCATGTTAGGGGGATACTGACATTAAATGGGGATTTGGAGACAGATGAGGACTAGGGATAACTGAAGGCCATGGCTGTGGATAAAGAGCCTGGGGGCAAGGAGAGGGAATTGACATGATTGCTCGAGCAGCAGGGGAGCGATCTGAGGAAGTTTGATGTATGTTGGGGAGGGATTTGCTGGGCAAAGAAACAGCAGCTCACGTATTAAACCAGGCTGAGAGGTGAGCAGAATAAGGGACCAGCTTTTGTATGAACGGTGTTAATTCTGGCTTTCCTCGACTTTCAAGTTTGTAGGCAACTGTGATGATAATATTCTTTCATACTGATGGTATGTATGTTGGTATATGATATTACAGGCTTGTGTGTATGTAAGCATGCGTATTCAACTCCTCTTCTGCCTTTTAATGGAACACATTTGCATGAGAGCTGTTTTTTCTTCATGGTTTATCACATTAACTACTTCTGCTACTTAATTTCCCTATGTAAGCCTGAAGCAACAGTCCTGACTGTAGAATTGCCATCATAATTTCCCCAATAACAGGTTTAATATCTCAGAAGAAGGTTATACCTACATGTAGATAAACAACTGGGATAAATTCTCAATAATAAAATGAAATTTTTGTCATTAATATCCCAATTATTTGGAGCACAAAAAGGAGAACAGAGCCACAAACCATTTTCAGAACTATAAAATGCCCCAGAACAGGCTGCCCAGAGAGGCTGTGGAGTCTCCTTCTCTGGAGGTCTTCCAAACCCACCCTGTGCCCCGTGCTCTAGGGGTCCCTGCTGGGGCAGGGGGGTTGGACTAGATGGTCTCTAGAGGTCCCTTCCAAACTCCACCATTCTGGGATTCTGTCAGTCATGCAAAGTGCCAGAAATGGATAACAATTTAACACAAAATTATTAACAAAGTGGTGTATACTCAAAACTTCCTGGGCAGTTTAACATATATTTCTTAAGTATTTATTTTGAAGACAGCACCATAAAGAGAAGGATAGTTTTAAGAAGATTCCAAGGGCTTTTGCTTCAACATATATGACTGCTTCACTTTGAAAACTACTGGGGACATGTGTTATGTCTAAAGAAAGAATTTGGTTTTATAGCTGCAGAGGGATTTGAAGCATATACAAAAGAAGAGTTCTTTACTATTCTGCATGCTCTTTTTAAAGAGGTAAGGAGGCACACTGTCACCTTGTGTATTCCCTGTAACTTAGTGGATCAACTGGACTGGCTAATCCTAATCATTGCAGCACTTCTATGCACCCTGCTTTTGAGCTTAGGGCACTAAAACCTTGTGTATTTGTATTGACTATTTTACTCCATCATGCCATACTATCAAATAATTATAAAGTAGGAGAAAATGTGCATGAAGTGAAAGGCACCTTTTTTCCCTCTCTAAGCTGCCAGGGAGCAGCAGATCCTGGAGAAGGAGAGAAGAGCAAAACTTCAATATGAAAAACAAATAGAGGAACGATGGCGAAGACTGGAGGAACAGAGACAGAGAGAGGAGCAGAAGAGAGCAGCGGTTGAAGAAAAGCGGAGGCAAAAGCTTAAAGAGGAGGAGGTAAGGCCCACTGGGAGGGAGGCATCCTGCAGAGCTGCTGTATAAGCTAGCATAAACCAGAGCCGAATATGACATGCATTTCGCTTTTTTCTTTTTTTTCTTTCAATTTGGAGATATTTGTGTCTTACTTTGGGAACTGCAACACTGCTATAAATGCTCTACTGCCACTTGTACATCAAAAATGTATTCACAGTCTTTTTTTGTTGCTTGAATTTTGTCTGATCTCATATGTGATAGTCACCTACTTAGGCTAACGTATCTGGGACAGTCAGACATAAAGCATTAGCTTTCCAAAAGCCAGATTTTAAAGGTGACTGTTTCCAGAAAATGGCAGGGGTTTTTTTTTTGTGCTTTGTTTGCACTGACTCCATAAACTGAAATCATATTTATGTATCCTTTCCCCAGCAACACAAAATCAGAAATACGGCAGCTAAAAATCTAGGTTGGTTTAAAATTCTAGCGTAGAATAGAATTAGTCGCGTATCTTCAGAGGCGTGCTTGTGTGTTGCTTTTCTGCTGTCTCTGCTGAGATCGTTTAAGGTTTGTTTTTGCTCTCACTTGTGGTCCGAGTCTCTAAATGCAGCACGTGTGTGTGTGTGTGTGTGTCTCCCTGCACGACGCTGCGTCTGAAACGCCAGCGCTGCTGCCGCAGCTGATAAAGAATTAATGATTTTTGGAAAAGGGAATGATGGTTTAAAAAAAGAAATGTTAAGAGATGATGATTTTTTTTCCTAGTTCCTATGCAAAAACTCTCTAGAAATCTGCAGCTACTAACTCTCCCCTTTTCCCTGTTCTCCGCCTTTTCATCAAAACATCTTAATCAAAATATCGAGAAAGATGAAATATTTCCACATGGGATTGGAGTAACATATTTCTGTCTGTTGAGTTTTCTTTTGTGTTTGTTTTTTTACTTCCTTGAACCTGAAGAGAAAATTATATCCTGCCGTTCTGCCGTTCCTCTTTCGACGGTACCGTGCCGATTCTGGCTTCTGCGTAACAGCTGAAAATTCATTTTGAAATGTTTTGTCGTGTGGATCACTGGGCGTTTGGGTTCTCTTTTTGTCGTTTTTCCTGGCCAAGCGGAGGAGGGCTGGCTCCCTCGGCAGTGACCTCGCCCGTGTGGCAGTGCAGCACTTTCTCCCCAGTGTTCCCAGCTGTGGGAGCCTCTTCGGCTGAGCAAGGTTGATCCCCTTGCAGGGGTGTGGGAAGCGGCCAGAACAGGCACGTCTGAACCCTGCTGCTCGGAAGGGCAGCGCGGGGAGGCAGCGGGGAGGAGAGGCGGGAGGTGCGGGCTGCCTCGGCACCCCGTGCTTGCCCAGAGCTGTAGGAGCCGCTGGGGCTCTGTGGCTCAGACCCGAAAGCGCCCTGGGGGGAAACCCGTGTCCTGTGGCAGCGCCCGGCCGAGATGTGTGGATGGATGCGGAACGGACCAGGAGGACACCAGCGCTTTTGAGGAGTTCTCCCCCAGCACCTAGTCTGTCACAGCCTGGACTGCCCCCCACCACCCGCGTCCACGCTGGGAGGCATCACCCAAGAGAGTGGGGCCTCCCAGCCTGCCCTTCAAGCTGAGAAAGGCCAACGCTGTTTAGGAGAGGAGGCAGGCCCAGGCCTGGCTCCCTCCCCTTCCATGGGCTCAATTCTCTTTCCACAGGTTGAGGATGCTGAGAAGGGGCTATGTGGGCAGCAGGATGGAGTGTGGGAGGTGCTTGTTCATTTGGACGCAGAGGAGACCCAGATTTAGGCGCTTCTGACGGAGAAGAGTGTGAAGCAGGAAAATCTGCAAGAAAGGGAAGGACGGGGCAGAAGGAAGTCAGGGAAGTGAGCCCCCGCCACCTCCTGGCATCCCGTCAGTTACCCGGCTTTGCGTGTTCTTTCTCCCGTGCCCTTGAAATACTGCTGGCACCTCCCAGCGCTGTGCAGCCCCCAGCACGTCTGGCCTCAGCTCCGCTGTCTGCTCCAGGGGATATCCCCACACCTCTGCCACACCGGTTAGATTCAGACAGCCCCAACTGCTTATGGAGTAGGGAAATTTAACTTCAGCCGCCGAGAGCCCCTGCCCCAGCTCTGTGGGAAATGCACCTCTTTGTCGTACACCCTCACGTGTAAATATTTCTCCCTTTAGAGCGCAGTTAGAGGAGATACTCAAAACATTATTTTTGCTGGAACTTGGCAAACAGCGATTTCACCCAAAACTTAGCTGATCATTCCCATGTTCCCAGGATTCTGGCTGAGTTTTGCTAGAGGCTTTGTCAGATTTCCCACAAAGTCATTCTGAGGAGTCACAGGCCTTGCCCCTCAGATCCCACACGTGTAGCGGCAGCAGCAGAGATCTGAATAAGGGGGCTGATGAAATGACAGTTCCCAGTTATTCATTGCTCAGGAGTCATCCTGGGCTCCAGCAGACCATCTTTACTGGAAGGAGTTTGAGCCTATGGAGCTGTGGGTGCTGCTACCGATGAGTCCATGTGCTGCAGCGAGTGCACCTTGCTTCTCCTTCCAGCTCTGCTTCACGCTGGATGCAGACCGGAGTACCAGCCTTTCCTGCCTACCAGGTGCCATAAGATACACCTGTGGAGAGATTTTCTTCCTGGCTTTCTGCCGTCTCGATAGTGTCCTTTGTGCGTGGTCCTTAAATCTTTTTTTCTTGCACTCTTATTGCGGCTGGAGGTAGCACATATTTGTGGTGGAAACAGGACGTCAAAATCTCTCTTTAAAGTGTTGCTGTCGTGTCCGCAAGGCTTGGAATGGGTTTTAAGAGGCTTGCAGGGAGAGTGCTTGTTCACCTCCCGTCTCTGAGCGTCGCCTGCTCTGCTGTTCTGCACCTGAAGGACTTTCCAGAGAGAAGGTGGCCAAAGATCCACCTGTTCTTGCTTGTGTTTGTGCTGTTGGGGTTTTTTAATTTATTTATTTTAGGCAGACCAGAATGTCAGTTCTGTTATCTTTTATGAGAAAGCACGTGTAAATAATTGTAAAGATTATAGAAAGTAGCTTGTGCATGTTAGATACTGTCAGTAGATGGCCTTCCTTTTACTGGTTTAACCTACGTGCACAGCTCATTGCACATCCGTTTGATTTTTTTAATTGGAAGCTCACTATGGCTGTACCACAGAGATTATTTTCTGTATATCTGTGACCACTGGAGTTCCCAAATGAGGATCAGATGGATAGTGTTCAATATATTTTCCAGACAACACAGTCACTGTAACATAGACAGCAGGGGGATTTTGTACAGTGTTTGCTGATGAAGAAAAGCCTGGTGTCCTTTCAAAAAAGAAAAAAAGTTTTAATATTTGAGTTGCTTTTGTTCTGCTTCTGTTTCTTAAGGTTGGTTTCTATTCTATTTATTTTTCAAATTCAAATTATTGTGCTAGCTTAGAATGGCTTTTAATAACTGTCTTTTGCTCGTCTAAAATGGTTTCATATTCTTTATCTAAGCTGTATCTGCAGGGCTTGTGGGGTTTAATAATTTGGTTCTGTAATGCTTAACTGAAAGTCTCTTGGCAAGCGAAAATGAATGGTCATATCATGTAATTGAAGATTTCCGCCTCAAAATGGAGGTGGCACAGGCTTTCAAATATGTATGAAATGTCATTCTCTTTAAACCATTTTCTCCTATATTTTATTCTTAAACTATTACTGTTAGTGTATTCTGTGGTTCACAGACTAGAGAATGGTGTCAGTTCTTGCTCCAAGCGTTGTTAGAAAAGGAATAAAAGAACACAGATTGCCCAGATAATTAACTGAAACTTATTATCAGCTTCTATATTATCTTTTATATTTTTTTTTGTTTAATGTGTGATAATACGCATTAGCTATGGAAAGGAAGAAAGATAGAAAGGAAGAAAGGTAGAAATGTGTGCTTTAGTGGAGAAAAATAGTGGAAGGGCTTATTTTACTTTGTAGAAAGCAGGTAGAAAGGAATGTTGGGGCGAGACAGCCAGCAGAGGAAAGTAATGAAAAGAAAAATGGAAGCAGCCTGCAGACAAGAACTGACGGTGAAATAGGAGGAGGGCTGGAAAAAGTATGGAAAAGGGCATAAAATGAAACTATTGTGTTGGGAGATGTAAAATAAGGACAAAATTGAGAAACCTCAACTTGAACAAAAAGCCCACATGTGCATTTTCTTGATCATGTAATTTTCCAATATTAAGTAAGAAGCAAACTGCATCAGAGGGGGGTGACTTTGGGTTATGGAATCTTATGGAAAGATGACCTTCTCACAAAAAGAGACAGAGGGGATAAGAAGTGATAGCATGTTCAAAAAATCTGTCTTTGATTTTGTTTTTCCTGTGCTATTGCAGAAAAGTCTCTGCTTTGGCCTTAATGCTGCATTGCCTCCTTCAGGGAGAAAAAGGAGGAGGAATGACAGGTAGAGAGTTTGCCTGGATACTGATGGCGTTGACTAGATGGAGAGAAAGAGGAGCTGCTGCCTGCTCTGAGCAGCTTTGCGTGAGGTCAACTGGTGTGTCTCGATCCAGAGATGGAGAGGAGGCAAAACCGAGGAGAGCTCAGAGCAGCACGCCCACAGCCTGGCGGCCTGGAGATGGCAGCAGATACTGTGACAGCAGGATAGGCTACCTGGCTGGAAGGTAACAGGCAGGAGGGCTCAGAAACGTAGAGTGTTGAAACTCCTTATGGTACAAAAGATAATAGATATAATAAAATCAGAGGGAGAGAAGACAGATAAGACACACACACACACAACTAATAAAGATAGTGTCTTGCTGTTGATATCTGTGAGTAGTTGGTAGTGGGATTGGATAAGGTGGGAACCTTGATCAGAAATGCATTACGAGAAGTCCTGGTAGTGAAAGTGATTCCTCAATGAAATGAGGAGACAAAAATGTATTGCAGATGTTCAGAAGAGGGAGAGTGAGCATAGAGTTCATGGAAATTCGGTGAACATGGACAGAGGCTCAAGGAGGTTACACAAAGCTTATGAACCCAGGTGTAAAGGTTTAAAGTAAGGTAGCTGCTGGACTCATCTGCCAAAGGAGCTCGGTCACAAGCTACATCGGTGGAGAAAGAGGGAGATATGTTTGAACAAGGGCTGAATTTAGTAATAATATATGGTAGGGGAGAAGAGTGGGGGGTCTAAACCAAAGTCATGAGTCAGTGAGAGGGAATCATGTGGCCAAGAGATGATGTTGGAAGGTTGATCTGAGATATAAAAAGATATGGGAGACAGTGTGGGGGGTTGGTAGGAATGGAAGGGGATATGTTACAATGAGCGAGACAGTTTCAGAGGTGAAAAGCCTTTGTCTGTTGATCAAGGGTTTGGACAGAGAGGTGTTTTTATGCTAGACCAGGAACTCCCAGCCAAGGCAGTAAGTAACAGGATTCCAAAAAAGGAAAAGGGGGTGATGGGGAGGGTTGGTTAAAAACCAACAGGGCAGGAGCGAGAGGCAGCAAGAGCAGGCTCATCTGCAGTGGTAGAAATCATATTGCTGAAATATGGGAGTTTGCCAAATGCAGGGGTGCTGCTGGGTGGAGGAGACATCAGAGCCGTGGAAGGCAGAGATGGGTGGGGAAGGACCAGATTTTATCTGCTTGAAAGGAGGAAAAGAGAAGGTGCAGAAATCACTGCCCTAGCAGCGATAAGTAAAGAGAAGCTAGCAGTGGGAGGAGGTGGCAACAAAACTGACCCGGAGGGTTGAGTGAGGGTTAAGAGGTGGTGGAGAACAAGAAGACCCTGCCTAGCTGCGAGCTAGAGGCAGAGGAGGATTTGGGGAGGGAAGGAATCTGCTTAATATCTTTAAAAAATCTTAATGCACCAAAGCATAGATGAGAATATGGGGGTGGCAGGATAAGGAAAAACAAAAACAAAAACAAAACAAAAAAAAACCAGAGCAACTCAGAACAGACTAGGCGTGTACTTAAAAAATGTGCATCTGCATAAGCTTCATTCTAATATAAATGACAGAGAAAAACACAGAAACCCTTAAGTGCCTAGAATGCAAAGAACCTAGTGAAAGAGAGGAGGGATTCTTTTTAAGAAATAAATAAATGAATTGGTCATCCCGCAAAGTAACCTACTTTGGGCTTGGAGCGATCATTTATCTGCGTGGCGAGGCGGAGCCGCTGGCGTTGCAGCAGTTGAGCTGCGCCCGGGCGGGGATGGACGGGCAGGAAGGAGTTAATGCTTGCCGAGCATTATCCTCACACACATCCAGTCCCGAGCGCGCAGCAGCCGCCGCAGGAGCAGATGCGAGGCGGTGATGCAACCTGTGATGTTTACTTAGGCCTCCGTAGTGACCTCCGGGCTCGCAGACAAAGGATCCGCGTGGCTGGAGGTAGGTGGGCATGCCGGCGTCTGCCGCACTCGCTGCTCTCTCTTCTCTTGGGAGCAAACTCCTGCAGTCATCTCATGTGGAGCAACAGGGCACCTGTTTATTGTATGTGTGTTTTTAGCTTGGTTTCAGAAGGAAAAGAAAAACTACAAGAAGAAGAAGACGACGACTCTCCAAAAGAACTGATGTATATCTGCTTCTCCTTTCTTTTTTTCTCGCTTTCCCGTGGCGCCCGCTCTGCCCAGGAGCGCCTAGAAGCCATGATGCGCCGCTCGCTGGAGCGCAGCCAGCAGCTGGAGCAGAAGCAGAAGCGCTGGTCGTGGGGAGGAGCGCTGGCCGCGGGCTCGGCGGCCAGGGACGGTGAGCGGAGGGGCTGCCCGCATTGCGGAGCCGCGCGCGGACGGACGGACGGACGGACGGACGGGGCCTCTGCTCCGGGCTGCCCGGGAGGGAGGGCCCGGCCTGACCCGGGGGTGCGGGTGGATTTGACAGAGCGAGTGGCGGCCGCTTGCGGGAGGACAAAATGCTCAAATTACGATTTCTGCCCTCTCCCTTAATCTCTTCCCCGTGTTGGCTCCCCACACACACACCAGCAGATGTAATATTCACCAAAGGACTTAAGCACTGCCCAGCGACAATCTGGTTTCATTTGGTACTCCTGGAACCTGATAGGAATTTCTGGATGACAGTGCAGCACCTGCAGCTTAAAATAGTTCCCACCCTTCCCCCCCTCTCCCCATACTTTTTCTGTTGCTGCTCTTGATTTGATTTCAGAACAATTTTTGTTATGTCATAATCAGTCATGTACTGCTTTTGTATTTCAGAGATGCATGCTTTCTGTTTTGAATCATTTAACTTATTTAAATTTGCCAGGTTTGAATAAATCATTGCTACAGAAAAAGGTTATCCATGTTTGGGTGGTGATGCAATATGAATATAACTCTCAAACAGCATATAGATGTATTTAAAGGGCATACATGCTGTAGCTTTTTTTGTCATGGTATTAAAAAGTCAGGAAAGTAAATATAGTTGATGTTATACTAAAAACAAGTCTTTTATGCTTTGGCAAAGAAAGCACTTTGATTTTGTGATGCAGTTTATGCTTAATTCCGCCTCCCCCAACTTATTCAGTAATTTCTTTCACCTCTTTTTGCTCTGATTTCTCTGCTGTGTAGGTGAATCAGAAAATACCCCACCCCCTGTTGTAGGTTTAGCTGCCAACACCCTTCCTGCAGACCCTGTGACCTCTGCTGCTCCTGCTGATTCCTTCAATGGTATTTGAGAGCATCACAGCACCATCGTGTCTTGTTTATAACCGTTCTAATCACTGTGATCCATCCACCGATCTGGTCCTTCCTTCCTAACCACCATTTTCTTATTATTTCAGTCTGGTACCCTGCAGCATTACTGTTAGAGATGTGGGCCAAATGTCTGCTTAATTTCCTTTTAATTTTGCCATGGTGGAGCAGTGCATGCCTCACATTCCAACGCAGTAGAGGCATTTCATGATTTTTTCACTAACTGTAGACTTTTATAACTCGGATTCTCACTTCTGTTATTTCTATGGATGTGTTTGTATGTGTGTATAAATATGTATATATATATATATATATGCTTTATAGTTTTATTGTACATGCCCAGGTGTAGGTGGTATTTAAAAAATAATCAGTTGCCCAGTAACCAAAAATGGAGAGCATCTCTCAGCAAATCAGTCCTATTTTTCCATCTTGAGGACCTTTTACTGCAGTATCTTAAAAAAGAGCAAATATAAGTGTAGAGCTATAATTTCAGCATCCCAAAGTGGATTTTGGCCATGCTGGTGTTTGTTTCAAACTGAGATAATTGACTTTGTGTTTAGGCAACCATATTCATTTCTCATTTTGCTTTTGTATTTTTCAGTTATCTTTTTATTTCATGGCATAGACGAGGGCTCCAAGTTTAAGACTGGATGGCATATACAATTTCTGATTTTGGTTGCAAACGTGCATGGCTTTTGAAAACGTAGCATAGCCTGTGCTTTTAAGGAGCGGGCTGCTCTCCACCTCGAGGAGGAGGACACCAAAACGCCCCTTCTGCCCGAGAAGCAGGAGCCAGGCTTGGATACTGCTCCTGCAGGATGCACAGTATCTGTTGTGCTGCACGTGCCCTCCCAGAACTGCCGTTCCTGGCAAACAGGAAAAAATGTAGGTCCTGGGTGTTGCTTTTCCACGAGGAGGAGATCTGGATGTGGCACTGATGTTTTGCAGCACATCAGCGCTGCACCTGCTTTATTGAAGAGGCAGCGTAGAGAACTGCATCGTGTGCTGGGGTGGATGAAGTCAGATCTTGCAGATGGCGCAGAGACAGGGTGCCTCTTGATACAGGGAGAGAGTGCCACAGTGCTGCAGAATTAGGGCCACGTGTCTGTCTCTAGCTGAAGGTGGTTTGGGTTTTGAAAGGAACAGGTTTCAAACTTAGAAGACAAAAGCCTCTATGCTTTCACCTCCCGAGTGTTGTGGGGCAGTTGCTGTATAGCAATGTACTGGGTATTGTACTGTGTATATGGTGTTTCAGAAGAAATAACAGTGCAAAGATGAAAGCACTTCCAGTAATAACAAAATCTTCTTTAAAAAATCAAGCAAAAAGACAAAGCCAAATGGCTGCTGTCAGAACAGTCAGTGTGAGGGCGATATCTCATCATGCAGATAGGCGAGTTGTGTGCTTTCTGTGCTAGGAGGGTGTCTGAGACCCACCCCAGCGCTTGGGCACTGGAAGCGAGGGGAGGAGGGGGCTGGAGGTGGGAGTGCGGGGTCGTCACGTGTGCAATCCATCATTTTCTTGGGGTCGCTGCTGCCTGTGCTCGGATGCTCTGTCCTCTGTCGTTCAGATCCAACGCGCAGTTACTTGCCGGTGGCGCTGCAGGGACGGGCTGTTGCAGCACGAGGTGTTGCAGGCAGCCTGGTCGCAGAGCAAAGCCTGGCTTAGGCGCTGCTGCTGCTGCTGCTCAGCAGTCGGAGCAAGCTCATCTCCCCGTGTCTTACTCGGTGCTCTCATCACTGCCCAGGGCCAGGAGTAGCAAATGCAAGGTTAATTTGGGGAGTTTGTCCGACACTGTGACGTGAATACAAATATCTTCAATGCGTCTCTCCGCAGCGTGTGACAAACTTTCAGCCTCTACAATGAATCTGCCAAGGCAAATGGAGTCGCCAATCAGTAAGCGCCTCTCCTCCTCCACCGCGGCAATCACGCATTCCCCTGACAGAGGCAAGTGACCGGGCTGCTCCCTTAGCAGCACAAACTCTCCTCCTGTGTTTAAAGCACTCCTGCCTGTCCGTATGTCTGTGTATCTCTCTGCTATCAGTTATTCAAGAGCAGATTTCCAGCATTTGCAGGGTTGCGAGTTAACAGTTAATGTGAAGTACAGTCAGAGAGTTTTGTAGCCTACCTGAGACCGTGGTGACCTGAGGCCAGGGACAAGCACTGTGCTTTTTTGCTGCTTATTTTTCAACTTGTGATACTTCAGCAAACAGGGCTGTAAATCCGTGCTGCAGCTGCGGCTGTTTCCGTAGCCGGGCAATAAAAAGCAGAGAGGAAACCAGCCCCCTGGCACGGCAGCGGGCATGGGGCGCCGCGTTGGCAGGACCATGTCCAAGGAGCCACCTGGGGGATTCTCATCTGGTGACCTGCGTTCCAGGGTCCTTTGATTTGATTTGAAAACCTGATCTGTGAGAGGCTCAGCAAAAGATATGATCATCCTGCAGGATTAGTGGTTACTAAACACGGCAGAAGGGACTGAAGGAATAACATCACTGCCAACCCTTCGCTGTCTTTCATTTTGCTTTTGTTTTTCTGGATATATTCTTTCCTTTTCTCTTTCTCCCTTCCTCACCTTCTCTCTCTCTCGTTCTCTCTCTCCCCTTCTCTTGTTCTCTCTCTCTCTCCCTTGTTCTCTCTCTCGTTCTCTCTTTGCTCCCTTTCTAACTGTAGTGAGAAAAACAGAAAAATCTATTGACTGGAATAAGTGACAGCAAAGGTGTGTTTTTAGAAATGAAAAGGGAAGGTGAATTTTCTTCCTTTTTTGTGTTGCTTAATGAAAACACATCCCTAGCTTTGAGGTTATTGTGATAGATTCCTTCATATGGGCACGTGATGGAAACATTTATAAATGTTTCTTGTGTAGTTGCTGCTTATGTTAGTGGAGTGGGAAGGCGTGTTGTATAAACAGGGGTTGTATAACGCGTGAGAGTGCAGATTTTAACCGCGTTCCAGGGTGACTGGCGCGCGGTGGGGAGCTGCGCTCTTACACCACGTTTCACCTTTCCTACCGGGAACAAGGCAAACCTTTTCCCTGCTGAGTCACGAGAGCGACCATTTTGCCTCCCTATAAGAATAAAATGCAGCACAACCTTAACCTTGCTATTTTTATTGCATAGATTTGAAGATATTTCAGGTGGCTTTAAGTGAAAATGGAAACCTCTGTTTTTCTGAGGAGAGTTAAAATTATTTTAAAATATTCTAAATCTCAAACATTTCAAGATTTTTTTCATTTCATTTAGTCATTTCATTGTTTTGTTATTTTAAAGCATCCTTTTGTGTTTTGTTCTTGCATTTTAAAATTTATTTTATTTGCTCCCATCCTTCAGCTCACCGCATGCATCTTAGTCCAATGGAGAACTTTATTGTTTCTCGACTGCTGACTCCCACACAGTCCTCTTTAGCCAGAAGCAGAAGCACATTAATGCTTTCTGAGCAATACAATAATCCAGGTAAAAATGAGAATTATTCACTTTCAAACCATTAAGGTATGCTTTTGGCTGCATTTAAGGAGTTGCTCAAAGAAGTGGAATGTCAGGAGCCAAATGAGAGTTTATACAGTAGTATAAAAGCAAACAAACAAAAACTATGAAAGCAACTGCTTTTGATAAGTGTTTAAAAGTTTGAAAGAATATATTGTTTATTCTTTCTTATTCCGAATGCTTTTCTAAAAATAACATAAACCCTAAGCCAATGGAAAACTGAATACCTTCATTTATTAAGGATTGTTGTCATAAAAAAATCCCAGTTTATTTACCGTTCAGGGAGCAACTATGAGTAAGAGTGGCTGAAATCCAACTCGGGATTAGCTCGGTATGTTCTGCTGACAATGTGAAGGTGAATTGGCAGGGCTATCTATAGATATTGCCTTTGATATTGAAGAAATCGATAGGGACTCGTTGCCTTTCCCCGCGCGCTCGCTTGCAAACTCCTGGAATTGGCTCTGTCCCCACGGCAGGCCCTTGGAAGCAGCAGGCGAGTGTCCCAAGACCGCAGTGAGGTCTGCAGCTCTCCCATGGCCCACGCTGGTGCTGGGGACACTCTTGAAGGCAACGTCCTCTTGTCATTTCCACGCAAGGCGAGCACGCGGCCCCTCGGGTTGCGGGCAGCAGCCACCGACAGCCCCCTCAGTAACTGCTGGCAAAGGGGTGAGGGAGGGGCCGCCCTTCATCTATAAGAGGCATTCTCCCCCTGGTTCTTCCACACGCTTTGCAGGGGCTGCAAACGTAATATTTGTTGAAGCCTTTTTCTGTCTTCAGACAGCAACTTAGTTGGTGCAGCGGCCTTCCAGCCTGTCAGTTTAAGGAGCTTCCCAGGCAGGGAATGGGGTCCTTCCTTTCTAATAAGCACATAGTCTGCATCATGTTTGGGCAAAACTCGCTCTCCTGCATTTTCTGCAAGCTTAGAGATGAGGGTCCGCAATTTCAGACTCCTCCTCTAAAGCCATCTACTCTCAGGCAACATATCAAGGCAAGCAGCAGTTACTGGAAATTTATGATTTTTTTAATATCATTGAAGAGAAAATATATATTTCATTTAGCAAGTAAGATTTTAAACATATTTTTTCATATTCTGTGCACTTTTGCCAAGTTGCTGGAAAGTCAGTGAAGGAAAAGTATAGGTTCAGTTAAACTTAGACAGCATGGCAGAAGGCTTCCCAGGCAATTTTAAGGGACTGTCCCCAATAAAACAATAAATTAAAAAGAATGTATTATATAATGTGCTTCTAAAAAAAAACCGCTTTAAAAACTTTGAATATAACCTTGTGGCATTGAACATTATAACATGAAAGTTTGCTGTTTTCTCCTGTCCCTTACTTCTCTGTCTGTGCTCCCTTTTGCTCTTGCTATTGTACTGTAACTCTTTAGTATTCCATATCTGTCCTCGTGTAGCACCAGCTAGTCCTCTTAAATCTCCCTACAAGCCTTCCCCCACACGAAGCACAGACAGAAAGAAGGCGACTTCACCCTCCACTTCTGATGCCATGAAAGGGGCGACTGCAGCTGAAGCTACTCAGGTGGGTTTGGAGTGTGTTCGTGTTTCCCTTCTGGATGAGCTGATGTGGCTTCTGGTTGCTGTCTTCCACTTGACAGTCATAAAACTGAAGTGATAACCTCTTTGGTAAGAAGTATCAATAAAAATTGAGTCTTGCTTGCTTCCATTGGTTTCCTGCTCCTGTTTAGCTACCTTTTGATATTTTCTTCCTGGGAATCAGTCTGTCAGTGTTAAGCAGTGGTGTTTGGAATGGGAACACCTTTACTTTCAGGCAGCTGATATTTCTGGCACTGAAATTTGTGTTTCTGGACTTGCCTGTGACTTCTGGAAATGGAGATGACAAATAGGATGTCAGTGCTGGGTATGACTGTAAATTAATCCAGCCTTGTTGGCTAATGAGTAAGCTTCACATTCTGGAAAGTTGCCAAGGGCATTAGCCATGCCGCTGATGTATACCAGTTGTTTAACTTTCTGTGTAGGCATTATAGATGCTCTTCACTTAAAATTTGCATTATTGATCTGCTGTAATTTCCAGAAAAGCGAAGTCAGGTCATTTAGCTTGATTGAGTCTACACAACGTAACATTTATTTTAGAAAGCTTGCAGTAGCCTGTCACATAACATCTTGTCTCTTGTAATAGTTCATATATACAGTGGAGGGGTTCACACTATCTGAACGAGGTACAAGGCAGCAGACCAAAGCTGGGAGTTGAGGTTTTGTACACAGTTTGCCTCCGCACAATATTAAGAAATATTTATTTGAAGTAAAAGATTATATACCCTAGTTGTAAGCTGGGGTTGAAAAAGCTTTCATCTTAAACATATGCTGTGCAAATCTGATTATATGCCCTCTTGCTAAAAAAAAAAACCCTGCCAAATACATTTGAAGTGTTGCTTCTAAGTGTGAATATGAAAACAAACTGGTTTTCTAGGCTGAGAAGATAAAGAAAGAGAAGAGACCAACCACACCTGGTTCATCATCTGGCATGGGATCTCCTCTGAGAAGGTCTGATTCTCCTGCTGCCCTGTCCAGGAGATCCGCGTCACCTGCAACACCTAAGTATGCCTTTCTTCTTGGTGATCTAATCCATGCAGGGGAATTGTTACCTATAAAGCAGCTATAGGTTCTTGAGGATCTTAGAAACATTGCATAAAATCCAAGTAATTTTAGTCCTTCATATACATATATGTATATACGTGCACACACAGATAAACAGATATAATATATGTAAAATAGAGTTAAGAGGCACTAGAGGAGCTTCACTGCCTTTTCTCAGTCTTGAAAATTTGTTATTTTTCATTTGGTAACTCATTAAATTTTATTTAAGATTTAACGTATTTATTACAAAAAGAAAATGCTTGCATGCTTTTATTTTACTTGGTTTTGAAGAAATTCTGCCAAATGTGCAGAAATGCATGGAATATGAACATTGAGTAGAAATTCCAACGTGTAAATTATACATTTCCTTTTGCTGCCATGACCAGCCGGGTCCATAAACGTGCTTACTGTGCTTCCTCTAAACCCGCACTCTTCATCTTCGTTTCCTTGCAGACCTTTCTGTTTTCTTTCCTGCAGACTTGTGGACTGATAGCGTAGCTCGGCTTAATGGCGATTGAGTTGCTTCACATAGCTGCTTTTGTTGTTGTTTTTTATTTTGGTTTTGGACGCTCCAGGTACCGCAGTTTGAAATGGGTTAGTGTGAGCCAGTTTGCCTGTGGCTGAATTTGTGCAGGATTTGAGCAAACTGAGTTTGGCTCAAATGCAGAAGTGTGCTGGAGTAATCGTGGTTACAGTGGGGTCTTGTTCTCTGCCCACTCCCCCCCTCTTTTTTTCTTTTTTCCCCAATGCCTTTTTGTGAGCCCCACTCTTGTATGTCTCAGAAATGATCTCCATCTCTCTGATTGCGTAGATATAGATAGACAGATAGATAATAGGTAATAGAGTAGACAATGGATAAATACTGTTTTTACTTGAACCTGACCATGTTTTGAACCAGTCTTACTAACTCCTTTTTGACAAGTTTATTCTGCTTGAAACTAGCTAATTTTCCTTCTTTGTTTCAGCTTTTTGTGTGTAGCCCCTTGTGGAGGATGCTTTTCTTGGCAAATCTGGTATTAGACCAAATATAGGAAACCTCCTGATGCTGTGTTGATGGACGGTCTTTATGTTTCAGACATACACAGTGAAATTGCAATACCTGGCTCCTATTTCCATCTTGGGCCACAGATCCTTAAACTTTCAATATGATATGTACACAGTCATTAGGTACCAGGCTATGTAATTTTGCACATAATGGAATGATATGAATTTATGTAACAGGAAATGTTAATGACAAGTCAGCTGAGGAGCAATTTTTTCCATACAGTGTTGAATAGATCTTTATGCAGTGGCATTCTAAAATGTAAAGAAAAAGGCCTGAGCTATAAAAATATATATTACTATGTAATTTGCTGGTGTTCCCAGTTCACACTGCGTCTGTCCATTCATCCAACTGCTATAAAAGACATACCAAGAAGCATAAGCAGTTGCAGAAAGTCACTGGGGGGAAATGGATTGCATTGTGGGGCAGCTAATCATGATGGGCAGACAGTCTGTCCTAGAGATACACTAAACAAAAATACGGTTTGGAGAAACAAGCAGGTGTTTAGTACAGGATGCCGAAAGGCTTGCCCGGGTCTGATTCATAGGACCAATTTCCATAAAATGGTAGCCAAAGCCTGAGACTTTTTCCCCCAGGAGATACTCGTATAAGATTTTCAGAACTAGTTTTTTTTTTTTTTTTTTTGGGGGGGGGGGGCAGGGTGGGGGTGAGAATGATTTAATGCCTGTAAGGAATACAAACTGTTGTGCTTGGGGGAAGAGGAGGTAGATGCTGTTATGAGGAATTAAGAGGCCTCAAGAGGATGTAGTTCTGACCATGGCTAGAAATGTATTGCTGAACATTTAATCTTAACATGGCCCAATTAGGATACCCTCTGTGACCTTGAGAGCTTCACGAAATAGCATTTAAGTAAATCGTTGTTACTGATTCCAGAAAAAAACAGTTCTGCTTCAGCATTTTTGAAACTTCCTCTCAGAAATTAAAAAAAATAATCCTACCTGGCATATTGTATAAAAATACTCACCTCTTCATGCAATTCCAGTGACATGATCTGGCTGGTCCTTGGATTTAAATGCTGGGAGTGAGGCTTTTGGAACTCTCTGCCAGATTGTCTGGTCTTTCCTTTTCATTTAAAATTATCTGTGGAACTTAAGAATATTTTTCAATCCCTATAGCATGGCCTACTTCAAGGTTTTGAACATGTCTGTAGCAGGGCAGCTGTCAAATAAAATAATAATATTAAATAGAGCTATAGGGAGTTTGTGTTCTTTTAAAGATTATAAAAGAGGCATTAAATTCTCTTTAGCTGGAAAAGATCAAAACTTAGAGTGGAAAAAAAAAATCCTTTGAAAAAATAGGACAGATAATAGAGCAAGAATGCAAGAGCCCAGTAGTGGTGTTTGATCAGAGCAGTCTCAGAAGGAAAGCTGGAGGACGGAAGCCTTTAGTGTGGTTTCAGCAGAGCTTGGTGAGTAGGAATATCAGGGAGATGGGAGGGAAAGGCGTGCAGCGGTGCCGGAGCTGCGGGCGGCTCGTTTGAAAGGAGCCGTCCCGGCCGCTCGACCCGATGAGCTGCCCCGTCCCTGCCCTTTGAGGCTCGCTCTTCCCTGCCCTGCTGCCGCGTCCGAGGTTGGATGTGACCCCGGCTCGGTGGCGCCGCACGTGCTTTGGCTTTTATGCTCGGCTGGAATGAGCCCGGGCTCCTCTAGTGCTGTTCCTGAGGTGTGCTCTGCAGTGTGGGCTGCTGCCGTCCCTCTTTCTTTGAAAGTAAGAGACATTCTAGTGCTTGTGGAAGGCAGGATGAGAAGAGCTTCCTACCAGCTGTTGCCCCAATGTCAGGGCAAGGACTTAGGTGAGGTAATTGTGCCAGTAAAATTCATTTTGTACCTTCGTTGGGAGGAAGATGCTTCCTGTACATCCATATTCTTCAAAATGTAGTGTTCAAGATCAGCTAAGCTTCAGGTAACTAACATGCTATAATTTCTTGGATTTTTGAGAGTCTTTTTCTTAATTCTCTGATCTTCATACTATAAGGTACGGTTTTGTGTTCCCGATCCTTACAAGGTTTCCATTACATCCCCTCCATTTTCTCCAAAGCAAAAATAAAAGACTTTTTAAACATTAAGAAACAATTAAAGGTACACTAGATGTTAAGCAGATGCATCTGCAAGTGTTTATACATTTCCCTTAATGATCCCATTTTCTGTTTTTCATAATCAAGTTTGTCCCCTTCCTGGTATAAAGTAGCATCATATAAACACTAGGAGGAGTAATGTTTTTTTCTCCAAAAACATTTTTTTCTCAATGCTAAATGTACCAGATGAGAATATGTTTAAATAAAAGGTGGAAAGCACTCTTCACTTAGTGCTTTTCAGAGGGCATTGAATAAAAGATTTGAAGATTTTGCAATAAAGATTCTTGTTGCAGGTAGCTCTTCCCTGCTTTCCGCTGTGCTGCTGTCCTCCTTGCAGTGAGCTGTTTTCCACAAGCTTCTCCCTTTCAGTTGCTCTAAACCTTGTAAGGCCACACTTGCTCTTTCAGCAGTAAGAGCCATAAGCAAAAAGATTACCAGGTCTAAAAGTTCAAAGCTGTATTATTTAAATAACACATTTAGTGCCAGTTTCTTGTCCAACAGGTAAGTTGTGTGGCCTGTCTGCTCTAACCCTGATGCGGTGCAAGATACGTTGTTCTCCTGGCTAGACTCCTTCCTACCAACCTCTTAAATTTAGACTGATTGTCATGTTTTTATTAGAGAACAATTTCTTCTTTACTATTACTAAAAATGAGTCAGCCTTAGTTATAGGACTGGTTTTGTGCCTCCTGTCACAACAAGTTAGATTAACAACATTAGAAGTTAAATTAAAAGCACTGCAAGAGGTATGTGGTGAAGTCAGAAGTGCAAAGCAAAGAGAGCAAGAAGCGACGGCGCTTTGAAAAAGTATCTGATGAACAAGAGCATCCTCTAGGCTTTGGAGAAGCAGAAGAAAGGCTCTTTGCCCTCTTACCTTTTTTTTTTTTTTTTTTTTTTATGAAATGCAGTTGGAAATGACTATAATGGTGAGGCATGTGTGTGAGCCATGTATAGGAGGGGGCCCGAGTTTATGAATTGCACTGAGGAGGAAAGACTCAGGGTTTTTATTGTCTTCTCCAGAGTGTAAATGCTGGATTGGTGGTGGTAGTTTCTGGCTGCACAGTTAGTTTTGTGCAAAACTTGGCACTCTAGTCCAGATTCCCAGGCATTCTTAAATAGTCACATTTTTCATGCTTATGGTCTGTGAGAAGGGGTATGTAGTCCAGAAAACAGCAGTTGAGGCACATTAAAGTGTGTATAGTGCAGATGAAAAAGGGTGATAAGGGATAATACATTTGTATCATAATTGCATATCTGAAAGACAGGTTAAAACTGCGTGTGTAATGTTCACCTTAATGTGAAGTAATTTTTTTCTAATGTGATTCAACATAAATTCACTCTTTCTTTTAAGACTGTAGTCTGTTTTGTGTCCAAAATAGTCACATGGTCTTCCTTAATGTTACAAGTACTTAATATTAGTTACTGCGGCTATATAAATAGTAAATAGTGGTTGTATGTAGCTTTAGGTCTCCTTGTAATCTGCTCTCTTTAAGGTGAATGTATTTTCACTGAACATCAAGAATCTTTCCCCTTGCCCTTTTTAAGAGCTTGCTTCAAGGTTATCACACAATCTGGAGCCCAGGCCGCAGGTGAACGGGCTGTTGGCAGCATTGCTGGCCTGCAGTGGCATTGCCACAAGTGCAGGCCTGTAAAAAGTCCCAGGCCTCAGCTCTGAACCTTCAGTCTGTTGTCTTGATGCTGGTTCAAGCACTGAAACAGTGGGGCTGACCGTAGAATGATCTAGTCAGTCCTGCCTCTTTGTGCTGCCCAGCTTTACCCTCGTGTGTAGCAATATTTGCTGCTGGAAAAGCAGATGCTATTAGAAAAAGACTGTGTCTGAGAAGTACTCAGATGAAAGCATCACGCTACAACTCATCCTAACAGCCCCAGACAGAAAACAATCATAGCTTTGCTTTAAATGCCAAGATGAGCTATTGAGTACAGTACTGGTGACCAGATTATTTATGAAATGGCTGTTGGTAGTCCATGATTTCATACCGCTTTCCTGCAGCGCAGACAATAGTTTTGAGCTTTTATATCTATTTTATGTAATGATTGTCACTTACTTGATAATTTCCTGCATTTCAGGTTCTGATTGTTTTGCTTTCAGCGTATTTTCTGTGCAGTATTGTGCAAAACTACTGATATTCCTATGTAACCAGAGACAACAAGAGAAATTGGGTGTGTAAGGATGGGTCTTCATTCCCAGTTGCATAATGGACCCGTGTGACTTTTGTTTTCCTCATCAGGACAGTTGCAAAGACTTATCCTCAGTCTCCTAAAAATGCCAAGCAGTACCCGGCCTCACCTGTGAAGCATCGTGCCACTTCTCATCTGAGCCAGGAGACCCCTAAGAAGAAAGCAGACAGGGAGAAGGAGAATGTCAGCCACCAGAAGGCCCCGGGAGCGCGCGCCGAGGAGGCGGCTTCCGAGAAGCACCCGCCTTCTGCAGGAAAGGCCGAGAGCAGCGAAGGTGAGTTTTCCTGCAGGAAGGGGTTGCGAGGCCTGTGGGCCGCATGAGGTTCTGTTCCTTCATGAAGCTACTCAGTGGTGGGTTTACGAGTACCTGTAAAAGTCCCTGCCGGAACCAGTAATTGTGTAATTCTCACAAGGCAGCTCCTGTGTGGAAAATATTCGTTGCTAATGAGAATACGAACATGTTGAAGTCCAGGGATGTTCTTGCTTAGCCAAAGTTCCACTTGCTGAAAGTGCTAGTACATGCTTTGGGAAAGCAGGGGTGACTTAACAGTGTGAACCAGGCCCATTTCGGCCACTGTCCAACCGTGGAAGAGCTGGGCACGCTCTCATTTGGCTGCCTAACTTTCCGACCTTGCTGTCCTTCCAGGGAAGCTCACAGCAGGCACGACTGATGCAGAAGAAGCTGCAAAGATTCTAGCTGAGAAGAGACGACAGGCACGCCTGCAAAAAGAGCAAGAAGAAAGGGAGAGGCAAGAGAGAGAAGAGCGGGAAAGGTATCTCTGTTAATTCGTGATAATTCTTACCTAATGATAATGCCTCTGCTGCTTGTACTGTGGGCTCTACTGACCTTGTACTGTCCTTGTCCCCAAAATGTTTGTACGGTAACCTGTACCACTGTAGATGGTAGAAACTGTGTTACTTCACCACCAAGACAGCAACTGTCAGCTTAAAAAAGCTGAAGTCCTTATTTCTTTAAATCTTGGCCCCTGATTCATTAGTATCTTTTGCAGTCTCTGTCTAATATTGCTACAGACTAGTGATTTGCCCCTCTAGGAAGCTTGAGGACAGAGCTGTTCATTTAGTACTTCAGATGGGTGCACACTGCAGTCTGCAGGATATTTTTAAATACTTATAGTTTTAAACAAGATAGTCCATGTGGGAGGAGCAGTTTTTCAGTAACAATGTATGTTTTAGACTGCAAGGCACCTTGCAACAACTTAATCTGACATTGATCTCCTTGACCAACACCGTCATGGGCACTTGAGGGTGTTAACAGTGTGGGCCAAGTGAAGTTCGCTGTGTCTAACCATGAAACACGGCTTTCTCCTGGGAATGAGCCCTTAGGTTGTTCTCAGTATTGGTTCTGGATGTGTGTGTCAGCAAATTCCACCTTCCTGCAAGCCCCTAATACCAAATCACTAAATCTACCTGTGTAGATTCAACTCGGTTGCTACCATTTTGTTACTGAGAATGTGGTTAAAAGAATCACCAGCTTCTGCTAGCTGAACCCAGTGAAAATATTTACTGAATTCCCAAAGCCAAAGCAGCTTGGCTGAATGGGCTGGCCAGTGACCGAAGTAGATGTAAGAAACTTCATAGCTGCTTGTTCAGCATCTTTGTCTTCAGTTGAAACGAAGGAAGGAAATATTTGTTTCCTTACAAATATTGGGGTGGAAATGGTGTGCAAGAGGGACATTTTTACTTTTGAACCTTACAGCACATTATTTTTCTGTTCTATTTGAAATCAGAATTAGTGGGTTTTTTCCTTTCCTTTATCGGGCTGTTTTTTAAAGTGAAATCTAATTTCTATGAGATGTCTTTGAAAAAAAAATAAGCTTGGAATGGCAGTTTAATAGCACGTGGCTTTTGAAGCTGTGCTCAACCTCATAGCCATATCTCTACATCTCCACAGAAGTGTCTACTGATGCTTGTATTGGCTGATTGCATGCCAAGCATATGACAGGATTCACAAGTAAAGAAGTGTAATATTTTTAAAATACTGGAATATTTGTGCAGGCTTGAAAGAGAAGAGCAGAAAAGAAAGGCAGAAGAAGAAAGACTTCGTCTTGAGGAAGAAGCTCGTAAGAGAGAGGAGGAAAGAAAGCGTGAAGAAGAAGCAGCTAGAAAAAGGGCAGAAGAGGAAGCCAGGAGGAGAGCTGAGGAGGAGCAAATGCTAAAAGAAAAGCAAGAAAGAGAGCTCCAAGCCAAACTTGAGAAACAGGTATCATCTCAGCTAAAAATATGAAACTTTTTGTGTTTTGGAAGATGACTGTTGCCAACAGCAATATGGATATACCCATATATATGTGGTAGTATGAGATAGCGTACTATTTGATAATCTGTCTGAAATAGATAATGGAACTATCATATTTTACATGTTTTGATTAGAAGGAAGAAGCAGAAATGAAAGCCCGTGAGGCAGCTGAACAGCTTCGTCTCGAAAGGGAACAAATCATGCAGCAAATTGAGCAAGAAAGACTGGAACGAAAGAAGGTAAGTATTTGTTTCTCATTTGAGATAATTATTTCATTTCCTGTTTAAATGCACAAACCCAGAAGTTCACCCATTAGAATTTGCAAATAGCAATCCGGGCAGGATTACAGATCACTGGTTTTGCCTCATGCAGTGTATGCTGCTTGCGAGTTAGAAGAACATGGGCATCAAAATCTGGCACGAGGTTGAGTTACTAAGGCAAATGGTTTTCCACTAGGAATTAAACAGACACAAAGTTAAATACCCGAGACAAATAAGGAAGGACGTGCTGGGACAAATGGTGATTACTGCCCAGCCCAGGACACAACAGACTATTCAGGAATAAGAGACTTTGTCAACCTACTCAGCCCACACAAACCTACTCAACAAAAGCTTCATGCTTTTCATTGAGAAAGTCCATGTCATTAAAAACAGGTTTTCTCCCTCCTCTGTCTGGTTATATATGTTATGCAGTGGCAGCATGACTGTCTGGTTACCACTGCTACTGTTTCTGCACAAGGTTACAGCTGGAGCTGCATAATTTAGCTTTACATACAGCTCTGTGGTAGCAAAGAGAGGACAACTGCAGAGCTGCACAGCACAGAACCTCTGTCTGGTTGTAAAAAGTCTTCTTTCCACACATGATATTCCAGTATGTTATTTTAATTGCTTACCACTGTGCTGGGGGCATATTACAGTTGGAAATTAGAACACCAAACCAAAACAACTTTAAATCTGACCATTTCCTGGCATTCTAGTGCAAAGAGATGAGATTTTTGATGGGCAAAGAGTTACAAAGTGATTTTTAGGGTAACATGTGACACATTTCCATCAGAAATAACTTTAAATACGTTATTCCACTCCTCCATTCTAGAAAGCCTAACTATTTAAAAACCAAACACTTAAAAATAGTTGGAAAAACAACTAGGTGGAAATCAGAGCTGCTGTTGACAAAATAAGTATCTTGTTTTGGAGCAGAGCAGAGCTCATCACTGCAAACACCCACTATAAAAGTATTTTTCTCTAATTTGTATCTAATTATAAAGTCATGTTTTGTGAGACCTGATGCATAAAAGCCAACACCCATCTGGTTTTTAATCTTCTGTTTTCTGTATTCTCTTATTTATCTTCTTCAGGAGAGGCAGGGCTGAAGTCGTAGTAGAGAAACACGTTACTGTACTAGTCTCTTGAGTTAAGCATGTCACCTGCCTTCTAATGCTCTAATTTATTTTCGTTTCTAGAGAATAGATGAAATAATGAAGAGAACAAGGAGGAGTGAAACACCAGAAATAAAGGTAGGAAACAGCGTGGGTTTTGCTTTGGTTTTTAGCTTATAACCCGTAGGGGAAAACTGAGTTCCATGGTAGCAGGTGTGTTTAGGTGTGCTGTATCCCCCCATCTGAGAGGCATTTGAGAGCTGAGAGTGACTGTTCCTGTGTCAGGACACTGTATTGTGCCTAGAGAGGGGCTAGGGGCCGCTCCTTGGTGGTGGCACTTGGTGGTGGAGCTGCAGCCTCTGCTGGGGTCGTGGTTCTTCTCCAGCTTCGTTCCTGCCAGCGTGACCTGGCTGCTGAGCTCCTCGCGCTACGCCTGCCAGCAGCGTGGGATGGAGAACAGGGACAGCTTAGCTTTCACTCCTGTTTTATGTTTTCTACTAAGGAAGCAGACTCTTCAGTTACTTTAATAAGCACTCTAACATTTCAAGTTGTTAATTTTCTTTTTAATTCTGTGCTTAACAAAAAAATAGCCTCTGTTGCTGTTGGACCACCTGCCTGCCATGGGCACTCTGAGACTTGTCAGCTCCACGGAGACTGCAGTCCTTCATCTCACACAGTTGTTCTTTTACTTGATTACAGAAGGAAGAGCCAAAACTGGAGATACCATCAACTCTGAACGTGGAAAAGCAACCAAAAGCCCTTGTTTTCAGCCAGCCAGGTAAAAGTTACTGTATTTTTCTGACAGAAAATGGCTTTCTGTCATTTTTTTCTGACTTTTCTGACTTGTTTTCACAGTTCTTTTAAAAGATTTAAGAGATGTGAGATTGAACACTGCTTTTCTAATTTCTTGCATTTGATATGATTTGACAAAAGCAGCATGTATACTTTTAAAGTATATTTAAAAAAGTAACTTTGCTATTTATCTATATTGTATTTGCTCCTGCCCAAGGCTTTTAGTACATGACATAAAAAATAAGGAAGCCAAAGAGAATGTATTAAATTTAGAAAAATGTAGCACAAAGAGCAATTTTATAGTGGAAAGGAGGACTGACAATACAGTACCGTGAATCAGAGAAGAAATTGGCTCCTACTATACTCCTCCTCCTTTCTGCTCCATCTATAACTTAAAAGCTTTTGTGGGTTTTTTTATTTTTTTTAATAATTTAAACACAGATCCTGCTACTGTCATATTTTCTTTCTCAGAGATCAATGGACTGGCAACCTGTCTGAAAAACAAGAGCCCAGAAAGCACTGCCTCTGTGATGCCTTCCCAAGGAGTAGTTGCTAACGGACTGAAGTCCATGTCGGGACTTATTCAGCTGGAAGCTGTTGATGGGAAAGCCAACAGCATGGAAGATTCAACAGATGAGGTTCAATCTATGGATGTGAGGTACAGGCCATCTCCACTAGTAGAAATGGTGGAGTTCATGTTAGCCACATCTAAAGTTCTGCATTTTATCTGTTAATCTGCACTCCTCTACTTCTCACCTGCCCTGAATGTGTCAGCGTGGTGTCTGCTCTCTGGGGCACTCCCGCTGATGATGCCGAGATGCAAATTGTTAGTTTCAGATTAAAGTCAACAGCTTCATCACACTTACACACTGAAAAAAAAGTCCTGAAAACACTCTACTCTTCTTGCTTGCAGTTTCCTACAAATTTGCCCAAGCCCTTCAGGTGTCCTGAGAATTCAGGATGCATGACTGTGGAAGTAACCACTGTAGATGGTCTTCAGGTGCCACCAGTTTTTTATTTGTATCAAAATTGCATGAGCTCCATATAAACAGAATAAAATAGGACATTCATAGTTTTCTCGATATATTTAAACGGAACAAATATATGGAAATCACTAAATAACTTCCTGTTTATGGACACTGGTGGATTTTGATGGGAAGACTTGTGTGAAAGAAGGAAGCTGATCAGGTTGCTATGGGGAATCTGGCTGTGAATTTTAAATATGGAATTCTGATACTGTAGTTCCCTAATCAGCAAGCCAAATTAACCCCTTATCCTGTTTCGGTACTGCCAATAAATCTGCATAAGAATGGAAGAAACCAGAGGGGCATCAACGTTGGTCCTCACTCTGAGAACACCAATAAGAAAGTAATAGTTAGGGAGAGCCCTTGAGCCCAGCCCCTTTCTGCAGCCCAGACCCCGAGGATTGTTGTTTAAGGGACATTGGAGGGCACCTCTCTCCCTTTCTGGTGTCCAATGACAGGCCTGTTGCCCTTGAGTTTATCTGGCTCCTTTTTGAACTTGCTGATACTCTTTGCTCATGGGTCCTCATCTAGCAGCACATGCCCACAGCTCAGCCCCGCTGGGAAATGCACTTTGATCCGTGTCAAACCCCATCTCCTAGCAGGGTCATTAGCACCCCTTAGTTTTTGTGTTGCGGGATTTGATATGCAGTAATTCTGCTCACAGCCTGCCCACCGCCCTCATGGGTTTAAAAGCCATAGCGGAACCCCCTGCTCGGCCTCCTGCTCCCCAGGCTGAATTGTGCCCTTTCTGCTTCAGCCTTCCTGCTCTCAGCAAGGGCTCAGCTGGTCGCAACACTTCATTAGATGAAATTCCCTGTGATTTCTATGTCTGAAGTATATCACAAGATCTTAAATGTGTTTTTATTTAGATGGTGTAACCAGAGCATATGTAAACTCTTTATGTAAAGGTTGAAGGATGAGGACTATAATTTTCAAGATGTAATAAAAGTAGTATATTCAAGTAAGGAAATGTACAGGTTCCGAGATAATGTCTGTTCAGTAGTTGTTCAGTAAGCCATCGGATATTAACTACCTGAAATGTTTTCTTAAGAGATAAACGTTCACATCACACAGCCACCACAAACATTAGTTTTTAAGGAATAATCTCTTTTAGTTTGGAGTGGGATAGACTTTAGGTAAAGTTTTACTGCAGCCAGCCTTAAGATAAACAGGGTTTCTTTTTCTGCCAGAAGATTAATTTGATTTCTGCTTAATGGAAAGTCACCCACCTTTGCTTCTGCATCTTCTTTCCTTTATCCTTTGTGCAGCCCGGTTTCAAAAGAAGAGCTCATCTCGATCCCTGAGTATTCACCCATGAACGAACTCATGCCCAGTGTTTCCTTGGACCAAAATGGGACAAGTAATTCCAAGGCTCTAGAAGAACTTCTGGATTTTACAGGCCAAGCTACCTACTCCAAAATCTCCAGTGAAACCATTAGCCTCGATGACTGTAACAAAAACTTGATTGAGGGATTTAACAGTCCAGGACAGGAAAATACACTTAATTCCATCTGTTGACAGGCTTGCTTTTCTGCAAAAGAGACAAAGGTACAGTATGGTGGTAAACACCCTTAAATACGAAAACTTGCTGTGATTATTGATGAGCTTTCTAGAAGAATGTATCAATGGTAAACAGCATATGTGGAGAGAGGAAGGGCTGGTCTCCAGGATGTTTAAATTGAGCATAATCTTCCATATTCACAGCTCTTAAGTTGGCATCATATGTGAACTGGGCACATCGTAGCAACTGAAAGTATCTGGTAAATGAAAACACTTTATCTATTCAGAATACAGCGGGAAGAGAGTTGTGCTTTCGCTTTATTGATTATATGGTTTTTTACGTGTTTTGGGAGCCTGTTGCCATGAAAAAAAAAAAAAAAGCTAAAAGTAGAGCCCAACCTAGAAAAGGGTAATTGTGCCCCGTGCTCTAGGGGTCCCTGCTGGAGCAGGGAGCTTGGACTAGGTGATCTGTAGAGGTGCCTCCCTATCTCAGCTGTTCTGTGATTCTGGGAATTACTGTTTCTGCTTAGCCCTTTTCACTGCTGTAATACTTGGAGCATGGCGTAGAATAATTTGTCCTGGAATGCCAGCAAATTACACGAGAGAAAAAAAAATGTATAGCAATGACAGTTAGGAAATAGAGTGCTACAGACAACCTTAACAAAAGAAAGTATTCTGAATTACGGAACTGAAGTCATCCCATTTTCATAACTGAGTTTTCTTTTGTTTAATTGACAGAGGTAGCAGTTTGTGGAGGATATCTATCCCTGTGATGCTACTGGCAGTAAAATACGAGCTTGTCATTTGAAAAAGCTTCTGCAGTCCTTGAACACTGGATTTCAAATAATCAGAGCTGAATATAGCCGTCTTCCCAAGGAATACGTCGAATAACTGGCTGCTTTTGGTAGAGACCGGTGATCTAGAGCCTTGGTAGTTTCAGGGAAGACTAAGTATGCATTAGAATTTGAGCTTTAGCTGCTAGTAAAGCACTCGTTTCTTCTTTTAATTTAAAATTCATCTGAACACTTCACTGTGATTTTTTTTCAATGTGCATTTTATTTTAAAATCATTCTGTCCTAAGTTTTCTCCTTCCTCTGTTTAGGTATCTCTTTCTTGTAAATAAGGATGATGTTTGCCCGCAGTGCATTGAAATGGAATATATTGTACTTTGGTTCTGTGCCTTTTTTCTTTTTTGGCCATTCATAAGGAATCCTTGGCAACTTTTATGCAAGTGTATAATTCTGAGCTGAAGAGGCATGAAAAGCAAAGGACTGCTGGAGACAGAAGGAGCGTTCGTGTTGACTGTGCAGTGTAGGAGTTAACCTTTTATGTTGGCAGTTTTAGTCACTAGTGCTGGTTACTGGTTAATGCCAATAGTCCTGGAGCAACTTTCACTTACGTGTTAAAATCATCCTTGTTGTAACACCGGTAGGCAACGTAGGCCGGATGCCTCTGTAATCCCTCACCATGTGCTGTGTGACTGTAGCGGATCCAAACGGGTGCATCGGGGGGTGGTCAGGTCGCATGTTAATCCCTGGAGAGAGAGACACGTGGTTAATGCCAGCAGGCTCTCAATCATGAGGAGAAGGATTTTGGTCTTCCTATAGGCTCAGCAACAGCAAAATATAGTCAGCAGCAAAACAATATGAAAATGTTGCCGCAGAAATATAAAAGCTGAGAGCAAGACACAGAGAACACGGCTCACCTCCTTAATATCCTATAAGCATCTGTATGGAAAACTTCACGTCAAGAATGTATAATGTGTAGACATTATGTGCCATACAACGTTAATTTTATTTCTGTTGGTGAACTACGGTAACTTTCATGCTAGATCATGTGCTGCTTTGAGGACATACTTGTCCAGTTCCTTGCTAAAAAGAAAAGAGAGGGGAAAAAAGTAGTAAATACAAATCTGTTTGGAAAACTTTTTTATTATTATTATTATTAAAGAGAGTTCACAGTATAGCCTGAACTCACTCGTAACCCTGTTCTTGTGCTTTTTAAAGCCAGCAGCAGGAAAGTAACCAATGAAATAGTGTGTGATAAAGAAAACATACCTGCAGCAATCCAGATCTATTTATGTTAGTGTACTTCAGGGGAAAAAAAAAAAGACCCCGTTCTTTTGACTGTGCAGTAAGCTGTAGCATGATATTGTGTCTTCCAAATTAGTCATACATTTATTTCCTAATCAAAAAGAAACAAAACCAAAACGTTTTGCTGTAATACATTGTGTTATGTCACATTATATTTTGTTATGGTGCCATTGTATAACCTGTAGATTTCTTCATCTGCATGACATGTATAGCATGTATAAAGGTAAAATACATTTTCATTTATGAATCTAACTTGTTTCTTAGCTTTTTTCTTTTCTTCCTAACAAAAATATGACAAACTTGAAATATGTTCTGACTTGCTCCGGAGTGCTTTGGGAGGAAGGGCTCCCCCTGCGTGAATGTGAAGCGGTCATTGTTAGAGCCCCAGATTCCCGCTGTTGTGGCCTGGGCAGTGAAGGAGCCGTCCTGCTTCCTCTGGTCCAAGTGAGGCCTCCAAACCCTGGCATCCAAAACGCTAGCGGCGCGAAGCCACGTCAGTGCCATGTAGAACCCCCACCTCTGCTCCCTGGGGTGCTGCTTGCCAAGGAAAAGAAGGAAAAGAAAATCTGGGAGCTATGTTCCTGCTAGATGCTGTTCTGCCCCGCGTCCTAGCTGGGGGTGACCTACTACATGGGTATATATATGTCCAAGCAACACATCCTGCTGTTCAGAAAGAGACTGGCCTGGAGTCACTGCTGGCAAGGTAGCGAAAAGGTGCAGAAAAGGATCACCATGGTGTTTTTTTTTTTTTTTAAACACACAACTTCAATGAAAATTCAGAATGAGAAAATCTTCTTTTATATTTCATATATATGTGTACATGTACCTCTGTGTGTGTGTGTATGTGTATATATATAGTAAGTGTATTAGTAATTTCCATGGTGACACTTCATCTCTCTCATTCTGTTTTGGATCATTCATGTGATTGGTTCACTCAGTCATTTACTAAGATTAAAGGAGGGAAGATAAGTGAGTATTCATATAATAGAAAATATGTAAGAACATTTTATTTACTTTCAAACACAAATCTTTAAAATTTGCCTGGCTATCTGGAGCAGGCATCGTTATTTGGTGGGTTAAATTATCTTCCTTTTTGCTTTTGGTGATATAACATACCTGTACCATTATCTGTGTTTGCTGCTATGATTCAGGTCAGCACAACAAACTTATTTTGACAGAGTTCCTGAAACTGTGATGAGGGAACCTTTGTGATTCACATTAAATTTTTGATGACCTTTTATGATACAAAGTGTTTTAGGACCAAGAAGCAAGAGGAAGGAGAATCAATTCCTGATGCTTGAACTTGTGTCTTTTATAAAGAAATTGGTAAAACGGGAGTGTCAGGAAACCTCTGATGCAGAACTCTGCTGAGCTAATTAAACCGCAGGAACTGCATTACTAAAGCCAAACACAAAGCTTGCAGAGTTAGACCTGCACATAATATATGCTACTAACGTGCTATGTGTGGTGCCAGCACAGCGCGTGGAGCAGTGCAAACGTAGCTATTTCCTGGTGCAGCAAACACCAAGAAGGCTCCAATGCTGTTACTGCTTTTTCCGGGACTTGTTTTCACTGACTGATGTAACTGGCAGTAAGCTTTTAAAGTAATAAATGCTGCAAACCCCTCGGGGTGCCGCAGTCGCTGTGCCTGAGGCACACTGAGGGCTGCGGGCGAAGGGAGCCTGAGCCACGTGCCCACGAGCAACGCGGCTCCCCTTCCCGGCCCACGCAAGGAGTCTTAACATGGAACGAGCCCCGTACTCAAGGGCCGAAGGCTGTTCACACTGTGAGGCACCTTTCCTGTTTTCCGTAATCCCGCTGCTTTGAAGCTGCGGGGAGGCAGGTGAGTTCAGGGCACTTCTCTCCCTCCTGCCTTAGCGGCATGCGGATCTTCCTCCTCCCTCCCAGCCCTTCCCTGCCTGCCTCCCGTGCATGAAGAGGGCAGACTGGGGCGAACGCCCCGCTCCCCCTCGTTTCGAGCAGGGATGTTCCAGCCGCCGGCTGCCTTGGAGAGCAGCGTGTGGCAGGGCTGGGCCGGGCTGCTCTGCATGGGGCTGCGAGCGTCAGGCAGCTCTGGCGCTCTCGGAATGCTGCTTTCCAGCCCTAGCGTTAAAGTATGGAAACAGTGAGGAGTGCTGGGCCACTAGGCGAAACCCGGAAAATATGGGGATTGATCCTATGAGTAACTGCAATTTTGTCTGGATTTTCTTTTTTTTTAAGATTTAGAAAAACAATTTAAATGTCGTCAATCTCTTAAGAATAGAGATGCTTTAAAATCATAGAAATCTTAAGATATTTGAATGCATTTTTTGCTGCTATTCATTACGGTAATCCTGCTCCAGGATACTACAACTCACGATGGTCTCTGCCTCGCTTTTTTAGCATATCACATATCTTATCCTTAGAATCTTACACCTGAAAATTAGGCAGTGCTGTTCATTCTGCTGGCCAATTTAACTTGTCCATCAAAAGAAATGCATATTTTAATAATGAAGACCCTTAAATTTGCCTTAACTAAGCAAAGGAATGCTTAAACTTTTAAAATAATTGTCTAAAATGGACGGAGAATGTTTTCTTAACCATCAGAATAACTGTTGAGACTTATTCTCTTCTTAATTGTCTTTTGTTTTTTGGCTCTCCATTTCATTGTACAGAAATATTACGATACATTCTGCATCACAGACTGAAAACCGAATCAGTAATGGTTTCAGACTGATGGGTCGGACGACTACCTGAACCTGTGATTTTCAGGATCAAGTTAAATAGCCTGGGAACCGTTGAGAGATGTTCGTTCAAGGGATCTACAACAATAGACCCACATCCCTGCTAAAATGGAGCCTTTCTGCCATTCTGCCCTGCTTCAGGCTGGGCCCAGGGACTGGAAGGAAGGGGTGGGCGGCGTGCTGCGCACTCCACACTAAGAGTGAGGCTTGAAAGAGTTACAGAAATGAGCCCAACCAGCGGCCGTGCACTGACGCTCGCCTCTTCTCACTCTGTCTGCACTCTGTCTGCAAGGAATAACGAGGTCAGAGGCACGGAGTGACTGGCGCTGTATAGGCACAGGCCCAAGAAGAAGAATTTTCAGGGGTATAAAAGAAGATCAAAATCAGGGAAATTACGGTGGCGGTACTTTTTTTTTTTTCCCCCTATAGATCCCAGCCACACTCACTAAATCCAGTACAGGAGCAGCGCTTAACAATCCCGCTGAGAAACTGTGGGAAAACAGTAAGGAGTAGTGACTGTATTAACATCATGTTTATATATCCCTATTTTCTTTTTCTCTTTTAAAATACAGGAAACAACATCATCCAAAATACCACTATTATCACCTTAAGCGTGCAGGTTTACGGGGAGTTATGCCAATAATTCCTATGGAGCTGCTCTTAATTTTCCTTAATTGTGAGCTCTGGACTGAGACCAGCTTTCACTCTTTTTTTAACCTCTCTTATCAGTTCAAATACAATAAATGTGATACAATAAATAATACAAATACAATAAATCTTACGGTTGCCTGATGGAATGTTTGTTTTTACCAGTTCCTGGACAGAGACTGTCCTTACCTTTGTTGGCAAAGCAGCAGGAAATGTGAGGGGTGTTCAGGGACCGAGGAAGTGCTGTGCTCTCCAGCAGCCCTGTGTCAACGGTGGCTACGAGACACGCTGCCACGTGCAATGAATCCGTATAATCCCAGTCAGGAATGGATAAAATTCAGTACAGCCTCGGCCCAGGTGAAGACCATGTGAGAATCGCGCTCTGCTTTTGGCAAGAGACTTCTGTGTTTCTGATACGAATTCTCACTTGGTTGGTGTATGCTCGTATGCTCTTGGACCAGTGCTGAAGTCTAGGGTTGAAAACGTCACATAACAAACTGACCCGCTGGTGACAAATAAGGAAGCTGGCAGAATGAAGGAGAAAGAAAATAAAAAGGATGCATGAAGGTAGCAGTGTGGCCTAAAGAACGACAATCCTTTGTACATCTCTGTCACCAAACAATATTAAAACCCCTAAGACAAACGAGGCTCAGTGCCAGTTTGTCCTAAGACAAATGAGTATCGGTGATGCCCACAGGGTCCGATCGAGCCGTACGTTTGAAAGACTCTTTCCAGACTTCCCATCCTGCTGTTTCTCTGCAGTTCCCTGCTCTGTGACCCTTCCAACCTGAGCTTCCTTCGTAGGCAGAGAGATGCGGCCGTTCTGCCTTTCTGCTTCCTCCTTGACTTCATTTGCTGCGGCCTCTGAGATCATACCCCTAGTTCAAAGCCTTGGCTTTTAAACCCTGTGCTAAACGTGTTTATGTCACATATTGGCATTAATTCACAGAGCGAGATTGTTTTTGCTGGTATATTGCCAAAATGGTACCAGGCTGACACGGGCCCCGATCCTCGTGCTGATGTCTTGGTTTTCACTTGTTGTTGCAGGAAAGTCACGATAACCTCATAAAAAAAACATAGCGGCTTCGTTACGTCATGGATGCCAGCCTGGCGAAAGGCTCTCTTTAAAGAGTAATTGGGTGATTCTAGCTGAGCCAAGACATGCAGTCAGTCATCCTCTCACGTTCCTCCAGGTTTTAATTAAATCATTATTTTACAGCACCCCTTAAACTTCAAAGACAAATAATGTGGGACTTATTCCCTCAATTAAGGAGGGAATTGTTATCTGTAGCTTTGAGCTTGGATTAAAAAAAAAAAGTCATGGGTCTACAGGAAGCTGTTACAGTCTGGCAACTCTGCCTGCTTGTTTTCCCTCTTCCCTTGGACTATGTTCTTTCCTCGTCTGGGTGAGATGCAAGAGACTTGAAGTCAAAATTATTTTCAGGAGTGACTTTAGATGTTGATTTAAGCATCATTATCTCAGTTTCCGTAAGGCAGGAGAACAGCTGGCGCTCCCTCATGGGGCGTTTAGAGGCTTAGCTAATTTTGCCTCACTGAATGATGGAATTGTTTTTTATTAGAGGAAGCAAACACGTTGCGTGCCCGCTAAGGATCAGGCACGCTCCTTTCATCACAGCAGACGCACTTTGTGGTTAGGCTGAAATATTTTCATATAAATGAATGAAAAAAAAAAAAAAAACGTTGTGAGAGGTTGGCTGGCAACAACACAATCTCCCTCAGATGGGAGGTTTCCTGACGGCGACTCTTCTCCTTGCAAACCCCACTGCAGCAGGTCCAGGTCCGCCCCGACGCACTCGGTGCCACCTCTGCCTGCGCATCCCAAGGCGAGCGGCGCGTGCCAGGCAAGCCACCCCGCTGCCCACGGGAGCCCTCCGTGCCGCCCGCGCCCCACGCAGCGCCGCTGCGAGCGGCGTCGTGGCCCCGCAGCCTGCGTGGCCGCGGGAGCCCAGGCCCCACTCCCTCAGCACTGCCCGACCGCGCCGGGCCTCACCTCGCCCACGCGGAGCAGAGCTTCATCTCCCCTCCCTTCTTGGCTTTCTTTTTGGGTTTTCTTTCTAATTAACATGCTGCTGTTCAGCAAAGTTCAGCTCCAGCTGTAACCTTTTAGGCAGAAAATGGAAGTCCTAGGGGGAAGAGCAAATACACCGGATCGGTCTACTATGTGATATTAGCTTCTGTCTTTGAATGACAGGTTACTTCCATTCATAATTTCCAGATGTTTAGCATGCATGCCACAGCCACACGGATCCAAAGGGAATGTTTACTGAATTAAACATTAAAGGAATGTGAGAGCTATTCTCTATTCTAATGATGTTTAATTAGAAAAACATGGAAATAGCTTAAAATAATTAATCTTAATAAGCAGTAATTGTTGAGTCTTGTGCAATAGTCACCTTTACAATTTACAGAAGGAGAAAAATGATGTTGTGGAACTGCTAATAGACACTGGATTTAAAATCAATTTAATTTATAAAGCGTGTTTAATTTTTTGTTTTCTTAAGTCTACATGGCCTCAACTGTGGAAGTCCTATTGGATATCTACACTCAGTGATATCCACCGAGGTAAGCATATATTGGATCAAGAACAGGTGAGGAGAATGCCAACAAAGTGGTTAACAATGTAGTACAGTTTAGTATATATATATAATGCAGATGTTTATTATATGCAAATAGAGGTGGATTATCTGTAGCTATTAGCACCTTTGCCTGAAGTGTCTGCTTATTTTCAAGTTTCCAGGCCCCGCTGGACGTGCAGAACGGGTAAACCACGCCATCACCTGAGGCACGGCACAGCAATAAAGCATCTCCTCCTCCTCCTCCCTGAGCCGCCCCTTCCCGGAGGACTGAGCCGTCGCTTTCTCCATGGAGGTCATCCTGCGTGTGGCAGAAACTGAGCCCACCAGCCACGTCACTGGGGCTCTGGGGCTGTGGCGGTCCCCACGCTGTCGGGGCAGAGCACGACGGCAGCCCCTGCCTCACACCGTCTCCCTCGGTCAGCCTGCACGTCCTGGGGCCTGGGTTCGGTGCCGGCTCCTCACGGCAAAGCCGGGCATGAGGTGAAGAGGAGTTGCTTAGTGCAACTTGCAACTGCGTTTCGGTGTCACATAGCTCAGTAGATTTTTAATTGTAATTAGGAAGACGTTACGCTAAAGTTAACAGTAACATGGTATTTCTCTGTGCTTCTCACATGAGAAGGCCAAAGCGTGTTGATGAAACCCAGTAAGTTATTCTGTGTGACAACCGCACGTGGTTCTTGCACCTGAGCTAGTCCAGGAAGGACCAAGCCGCCGTGCAGAGCCCTGCAAACGCTCAAGCACAACCACCAAAGGATGGTTGTGAAGGGGGATCCCAACCACCGCCGCTCCGGCACGGTAAAGGCGACCGAGACGGAAGGATTACACCCGGCTAGAAGACCAGCCCTGTGAGAGGAGGGCGCAAGGGAACTGCTGAGGCACGCGCCGAGCCGCGGGCCCGCCCGCCCCGCCGGGCTGCACACCGGGGCTGCCCCAGCGGTGCCGCCTGCCCCCAGGGCCGTGCCGCGCCCCGGCGCGACCACCCGCGCCTCCCCCGCCCAGAGCACCCGGGCACCGCTCCGGCCATCACTGACCCCAGCGCGCGGGGGGAAGCGCCACCCGCGGCACCTCCGCGCTCGCACACACCGCGAGGCTGCGGGAAGGGGCCCCAGCAGCGGAGCGCCTGCACGGGACGGGACCCGCGGGCGGCGGCTCCACCGCGGGCAGCTCCCGTTTACTCCCAAGGTTCTGCCGCCTTCGCGCCCCCTCCCTCCCTCCCTCCCTCCCTCCTGCGCGCGCGGCCGCCTCCACGGCGCCCGCCCCGTTAGGGGCCGCCACCGCGCACCTCTGCCACCCGCGCGCGCCGACCGTTGCCCCCGGGGTCACCAACGGCCACCGGGGCGGGGGGAGGGGAAGGGAAGACGGGGCCTCGCCTCCCTCCGCTGCCCGTGCGGCGCTGGGGGGAGCGGGAACGGGAACCGGAGCGGGAGCGGGTCCGCGGGGAGGCGGCGCCCGCGGCGGCCCCGGCCGCCCCTCCCCTTCCGGGGCGCCCGCCCGCCCTTCCCTGTGCCCCGCGCGGTGCCGCGCAGCTGCGGCCGCTGCG
>PTEX01000409.1:222781-375120 GCA_003342815.1 Eudromia elegans
AAAAAAAAAAAAAAAAAAACAGGGGCATGAAGAGACAACATTCTATAATGCGGAGAGAAAGAAGTGATCTGTGACCAAATATTCTGATTTGATTATAAAGAACATAAACTGTGTTTGCAGTTCACCAGTTAGGAAAGAAAGTTGCTTGCTTTAAAATCAGAAAAAGAGTTCAAAAATAATGCATATAGCTGCTTCAAACTGGAGTATCTGATAGTAGTTAAAAATAACTGCCTGTATTGCTAGTTGTAGTGCAAGGTTATTGTTCGACTGTTAATTTATATTGTTCTTGCAGCTTCAAGAAACTCGAACACGTGAGAAAAGATGACGAGATCTAGATCAAGATCACCACGATGGAAACAAAGGTACACATTTACCTGTAACTCCGTTTCTGTTCTGAAAGGTAGCTGTGCATAGGGTTTTTTAGCAAAGATCTAAAGCTGATAAGTAAAAGAAAACCAAAAGAAGCCAGAATCACCATTTGGAATTTTCTATTTTACAGAAGTATATTTTGTTTTCCAGACTGAACGATTTCTGCTGAACGATTTTTTTGTAACACTAAATATCTTTTTACTACTTTTGGCTAGAGATGTTAAGATATTGCTTTCCACTAAGAACCATGCACAAATTGCTTATTTTTGGACTTGGAATTACCTTAAGCACCAAACTCTCAGCCAATAGTTAAAAGCTAATTTTACTCAGATACTACTTAATATCTTTAGTCATTCCTATTTTGTGTTGTGATCTAGAGGGAGAATTCAAATGTCTCTGCTTTTCTAGCCTTGGGAGCTGACCTCAAAATCGATTTGTAGCATGGTTAGATATGCCTGACAGCATAAGGTGAAAAAAAAAAAAAAAAAATCACAGTGGGAATCACAGTGCCCTTTTGGAAAGTAGCCTAGTAGCATGTGTCTGATGCCACCAGAATTGTCATGTAGTCCTAATTTTTAGGGCTTGTAATGCAAATTTTAGATGCTGAACTGAGAGGCTGGAGTATGATTGTTAAGACTTCAGAGCTATTGATTTGTAATAAAATTATATACATATGTACATATGCATACATGTACACTTACACAAAAAAAATCTTTCTCAAACTGGTGGTTTTTTTTTTGTTTGTTTGTTTTTTTTTTTCCTCAGAAAAAGCCTACCTATGTAACCCTTTTCTTTCTCTAAGATAGAATATTCTGTAATGCTTTAAATCAGCAGCTTTTCTTGGCATGACTTCCCGGCCCTGCAAAGACTTGCTTCCTTTTTGTTGTTTGTATTTCTTTAGGGTTTTTTTTTTTCCCCGTTTTTTTTCTCTTGGCATAGACGAAAAGATACTTGAGAAGTGTGAACAAGTATATAGCAGTTGTTTTTAAATGTAGTAGAAACTTCATGTATTCATGACACTAATTTGAAATGAAAAATGCAGCGAGAGGAAAATGACTGACTTCCCAATATTTTGAGTGGGTGTTTTTCCTATGAAAACTTTTAACAGGATGAAAGTAAATTACTCTAGCCAGACAAATGCTTTGAAGATCTTTGCTTGCATTTTTTTTTACTAGTTGGTTAATACTTTGTGCTGTGAACAGATGTTCTCCTTAAGAGTGTGATTTGGTTTTCTGGGGCTGCTTAAAGTGTTACCTATCTTTTTTTTTTTTTCTTTTTGTTCCAGGTCCTTATCTCCAACATTTAGGAGTCCAGAACACCATAGGCAAAGGCATGCTCATATTAATTATGACTGTGAATACAAAAGCTTTCGTAAGGACCCAAAGAAGCCTATGTCTTGGAGAGCAGAAGATGAAAAGTATGGGCAAAGCAATTCTAGATTTGCACCTCATGGAAATAACCACCAGAGAATTTATGAACGTAGATCACCTTCACCAAACCTAAAAAGAATTCTCTTGGAAGATACTTATAGTCATAAACCCTACAGAACACATTCATCGGAAAGAACTGAAAGCAATAGGAGGTATCACTTACCACCCAAATACTCAGAAATGCCATATAAAGAACATGACCGACCATTTTACCAGCACAAAATGGAAGAAAGATATATGTCTGAGCACTATAAAGTCACTGGAAACGAAAAAGGAATGAAACCTTTTCATAGACCATTAGGGGCATCATGTAAACTTGAAAGGAAATGGCATGAAGATGACTTGAGGCACGAGAGATTACATGAGGAGAAGTATGGTCAGTCACCCAGAAGAGTGTCTGATGAGTTTACGGCAAGGAGCTCTTTACAGAAGAGGTATAGGAATAAAATAATTAAAACCTGGGTATTGTGGTGTAAAGCCTCAAGTGAAAGTCTGTTTTCATTATAGTTGAAGATATCCACCTTGAAACACCTTTTCCACTTTGTAGTTTAATTTTGGGCGACTGGTAATAGTGAAGTATTTGTCTTTTAAGTAAATCATTATTGATGGCTAGAGTGTGAGAGGATAATATTTCCCTCTTACGAGCCCCTGCACATCCGTTCCTTGGCGTGAGGGATTATGGGTTAACTTGCCACGCATTCTGCTGTCCAACATTCTGCACATATAAGTTCTCACTTTCTTCTCTAGTGCAAGTGTAAATTGCTTTATGTCAACACAGGTATCCTGAAGATCACGATTACAGAGAGTATGGGCACACGTCTAAAAGGGCTAAAGAAATGGAGAGGTATGACGGTGGAGAAATAGCAAGAAATCCCAAGTGGAAGCAAGAACGTTCTTTTGCACCCTACAAAGAAAAGGAGGAGCAAAGAAATCTGGGTGTCCAGCCTCACCGATCGGCCGAAAGGGAGTACTCGGAGGGGCCCGTCACAAAGATAGCCTACGAATATAGTCACAAACGACGCAGGCATCCGGATGGGGAAAAGTCTTTTTCGGCTGATAGAGCTCAGAAGTATGGAAAGCAGGAAGACCAGAAATACAATTCTTCTAAGGGAGCCCGGGATAGCAAAGAGTTAGATTACTTTAGCGGTGGAAGAGCGAGACAGACGGAAGAAGGGCACGTTGAAGTACCTGTTAAATATAGCTCAAAGAAGGGCTGCAATGCTTGTGTTAACTCTTGCAAAACGGATGTGGATCTGAGATCCTTTAATAACAAGCAGAAGGAAAGAGTAAGGAAAGAAGGGGAAATCAGGAAAAAAGTAGATTCCTCCAATAGCCAGCATGATTCAAGTCATACAGTTTCAGATGTGAAAATGTCAGATGTCAGCTCTAGGAGGGAACGTCTGACAATCAAAGTGGATATGAAGAAAATGGTGACCAAATACAGGTATTGCTTTCTCCTAACCTATTCTTTCTTCCTGTCTGCTTACAGTTTTTGAATATGGGAGAAACCAAGGTTTCTGAAAGAGGTAATAAGCACAAAACAAGGTTATAACTTACTTTAAAATGTTAACTTGCCCAGCCTGGATGGATTCTCTCCAGTAGCTCGGTGTGCCTCTTATACCGTGGAGCTTACTGCCCACAGTGTTCCAGATGTGGCCTCACCAAGGCTGAGTAGAGGGGGAGGACCGTCTTCATCAGCCTGCTGGCAACATTTTCTAACGCACCCCAGGATATTTTTGGCCTTCTTGGCCACAGAGCCATGTTTCTGGCTCATAGTCAACTTGTTGTTCTAGTTCCCTCTCAACAGAGTTGCTTTTAAGCATGTCAGCCTCCAACCTGTACTGATAGTTTATTCTCCCCTAGGTGCAGGGCCCTGCACTTGCCTTTGTTGAACTTCATGAGGTTCATCTCCACCCAACTCTGTCTTGTTCAGATCTCTCTGAATGCAGCACAACCCTCTGGGGTATCAGCTGCTGCTTCCAGTTTTGTATTGTCTTCAAACTTGCTGAGGGTGCACTCCGTCCCTTCACCCAGGTCACTGGTGGATGAGTTGAACGAGATTGGAGCCGGTACTGGTCTCTGGGGAACACTGCTACCTGCAGGCATCTGCCTGCACTGTGCTCCTGATCACAGCCCACTGAGCTCTGCCAGTCAGTCAGGTCTCAGTCTGTCTCGCTGTGCACTCTTCTAGCTCAAGCTTTTTGAGCTTGCCTGTGAGGATGTTGTGGGAGATGGTAGCAAAAGCCTTGCTGAGATGAAGGTAGACAACATCTGCTGCTCTCCTCTCATTCAGCCAGGCAGTCACTCTATCATAGAAGATTATCAAACTGATTAAGCACGATTTCCCCTTGCTGCACCCATACTGACTACTAACCAAAGGAAGGTTGTCTTTTCTGCAGACTTTCACTTACCTCGGCAGAGGGCTGGCCTAAGCAGTAAAGACTGAAGCAAAGGTGGAGTTCAGTAACTCTGTTCTCTCTGTATCCTCTGTCACCAGGGCACCCAACCCATTCATCAGCAGACGCACTTTTTCCCCAGTCTTTGCTACTGATATATTTGAAGAAGCCCCTCTTGGTGTCATTGATATCCCTTGCCAGATGTAATTCCATATGGGCCTTTGCTTTCCTTGTCCCATCCCTGCATATTCTGACAATGTTCCTCTGTTGCTCCCGAGTATCCTGCCCCTTTTTCCACGTTGTGTGCTTCCTTCTGCTTTGTCCTGCTTTGTCAGGAGCTCTTGACACATCCATGCAGCTTTGCTGTACCCTCTACCTGGCTTCTTACCCATAGGGATGGATCAGCATTGACTCTTAGGCAGAACTTGGTACAATTCGGTTGCTTTCTCCCGTAAAGAGCAATTCTGCCTTGTTTTGCTGGCCCGTTGTTTCTCAAAAACGGCAGCACTGCAGGCATGTGAGCTGTCCCACCGTGTCTCTAATTGCACAGAGATCACTGCCTGCGACTGCACACGGATCCTCCTGTTTATTCCTTCTGCTGGGTGCGTTGGGGTGCATCATTTCAGGGAGGTAGTCGTGGATTTCCCATGCTACAAGACGATCCTCCACAGTCATATCCCATGTGGACTCGCCTAGCTGCATGCACCCACTGGAGGCATCCTGGCTTCACCCGTGTTTTGCTGACTGCTCTAACTCTCCCTGTCCCCTATCTTTGCTAGTTTAAAGCTCTCCTTAGCAGCCTGGCCAACCTGTGGTAATAATGTACATGCCCTGCTTAGTGAGATGGGGGCTGTCCCTCCCCATCAGCTGTTGATCTTCAAAGAGGGTCCCATGCTTGTAGAAACCAAGCCCCTGTTACCAACACCAGTGGTGCAGCCAGTTGTTAACTTGAAAAACTTCCTTCCTGTTCCTCTCACCCTTTCCTGCACCAAAACCCAAGGAGAAGATGGTTTGACCTCCCAGGCCTGTGACCACCCTCCCCAGAGCTCTGAAATGCTCTTTGATGTTTTCCCGTTTTCCTTTGGTGTCATTAATGTCTGCATGGAAGAGCAGCAGAGGGTATCAGTCCAACACATGGACAAGCCTTTCTTATTCCCGAAAGTTAATACAAGAAAAAGAATTATTATCAGGTTTTGTTGTAAGAACACACAGAAGTGTGCTGGTAGTAGTAGTCTCTTGGTGGTTTGGAGAGTTGCATGCAATGGAGAGGGGTGATTCTTTGCAGACTGAAGAACTGCCATGTTGATTACTGCTTGTTTCATGTTTAGCAGGTTTTTTCCCACAGTCGACAGTGAAGAACATCTTGATTTTTTAAAAATGAAAATTTTTTAAAATGAAAATGTAATGGCTATTTGGGTGGGTGGATCTTTGATGCCTGCTTCAAGGCATTTAACTAACATGTGACTTGAAATACCTTAGCTGAGGAGAAAATGTTCTTTATAAACCTGAAGAGAAGGTAAATAAAGCTTCGGCAGTAAAGGCATGAACCGAGGCGTGGGAATTCCTTCTTGAGTTCACTTATTTCCAGTTTACCAGCACAAGCAGGTGACCCCTGGGACTTGCTAGAGATTGTTTCTGTCATATAATTTTGTGCGATATGTATTTTATAATCTTTAGGTGCAGCATGGGCAGGTTCCTAATAGCTTTCTTGAAAGCATGGTAAATAGGGCCTCTGTCCTAAAAATTTTCTTGTGGAATGCTTGAGTCCTGAATTCAACTTTCCAAATGACAAACCTTTTTACTGCAATGAGAACAACAAAGTCAACTTAAATTAAGCTGGTGCACTGCTAATGGTCATTCTGAAGGAGAGCTGTTTCACTAAACTTTAAATGGTGATTTGGTTTTCAAAGACAACCTAAGATATAAAGATCTTTGAACTGTCTTCAGAAGTACTTATAGATCTTTATAAATTTAAAGAAAAAGACATAAATATCTTCCAGAATGACACTAGGAAAATATTTCAAATCAATATCTTCATTTGTCTGTTTTATTTGGTAATTTTATTTGGTAATTTAGTTCAAAATGTACAATTTTTGTACTGCATAATTCACAACTGTTTGAGAGCTGAGACATATCTAGCTGTGTTGTTCTTGCTTTCCTTGCTTATATTGTCACCAATATTTCTTGCCTGAAGTCCTTTAATTAAAGAAGGACAGAAATGAGATTTCAGTTTCATTCATCATAATTTTCCTAAAATGAACTTCTTAATTTACTGTTTTATTCTATTTGAAGTTTTCAAATATATTGAATTCTATTAAAGTGCATATCTACAAATTTTTATTCTAGGGCTTCTTCTAGTCATACTACAGAGAGACAGATGTCACATGATCTGGTTGCTATTGGCAGGAAAAATGAAAGTTTTCATCCAGTGTTTGAACACATGGAATCTGTAACACAAAATGTTGAAAACAATCCATCAAGAGAATTTACTCAGGAAATAATCACAATTATCCATCAAGTTAAAGGTGGCTATAATATTTTGGGTATATGTATTTGTGTGTGTTTATATATTTATTATTATTAAAAAGAAGTGTACTGAATTAGATATGCTGTCCATGTAGACCTCAGGTTTTTGACTTCATTTATGTTGTATTTGCTTTGCTTTAGTCATAATGAATTGCTAATGTAGCTTTCCTTTATTTTTTCATATTAGTTTTTAGACTGCTGTATAATATTCAGTGTTGAACTTTTTTTAGCTGTAGACTACAGTAGCTGAGTATTACCATAATAGAACTGGTAAATTTTCTATTTAGCTAATTCTTTTAAATAAGAAAGATGACTAAGCTGGACTGGCCTAATCTTTCATTTCTGAATGTGAGACTGCAAATGGAAATAGTTGGAAATTTAATCTCAAGATTGTGTTGAGATATTCTTAGCAAAAAATCTTTTAGAAGATGTCCAACTGTATGGTTCAAATGTGAAGAATAAAATAAGCATCCTTGTATTTGATATTTCTTTGCAGCAAATTATTTTGCATCTTCTGACATAACTTTACATGAACGGTTCTCAAAAATCCAGGATAAACCTGCTGCTAATATAAATGAAGTCAAAATACATCTGGATCCAGAAATTCACAGGTAATTGATATAGTTTTTTTCTTAATTTATTTCTATAAAGGCAGTTACATATCTTCAGCAGGCTGAAGATAGAATACAGCTGAACAGTGTCATTTCTCTGTTTGATAGTAGTGCAGCTGCTTAATAGTAATAGTCTTGCTATTAGTAATGATGTTGCCTGTTTTTACGTAATATTTCTGTTGTTTTAGGAGGATTGATATGTCTCTAGCAGAGCTTCAGAACAAACGAGCTGTGCCATCTGCATCTCCACAGGTATCTTACTGTTTGACCAAAGCAGTTAAATAACTGAAATGATACGGTCACAACATCTTTTTGCTCTTAAACTGTTTTTACATGCTTTGAAGACCATCAGTAATTTTGCCTATTTCTGATGCTTTTAGTAAATGTATGGATGTGATCTGAATGGTGCACATATACTGTGCTCACTGACCAGTACCATACATTTGTCATTTGTGTTTTGGAGTAGCTAGAATGTTTTAGGCCATTATTCTTGCTGTCTCAAACCCTATATTTTTTAAAATGGTCCATATAGTAAGTTGGTGACTATTGACATATGGATCTAACTTTCCACTTGAAGTTTTCTTAAAAAAAAAAAGTCTTTTCTATCCTAATACTAGATTGACTGAACATCCAGGTAGAAGATGAGAATTTTGTATTTTTTTTCTACAGTACATGGAGGTGAAAGTTAAGAACAGTAGTCTTGCAGTCTTGCTGCTGAAATCTGTGTGAATATTTTCACATAGATATAATTCCGTATATACCACCTGTATAACTCCATGCTGAAATGTACAGCGCTGTTTCAGTGCTCTATTCACTGTTGTTTGGAAACCTGTGGATAGGTAGCTGGATTGTTTGGGACTTTCTTTGTAACTGTTGTGGAGTTTGGATTCTTGGGTTGATGGGCATCTGACTTAGGTGCAGCTGGTTGAACTACTTTGCTGAAGTTACATGATTACTGAAAAACAGAATTAAGTCACTTGGGTTATGTAATATTGTTCAATTATTTTGAACCAATCTGACATCAACCCCTCCTTTTAACTAGAACATGATGAGAGTTCTAGAAGATCCAAATGATCTACGGCATGATATAGAAAGGAGAAGAAAAGAGAGATTGCAGAATGAAGATGAGAGAGTGTTTCATATGGATGGCATCACTCCAAGGTAATTAGCCGGTACAAATCTTGTTTGCCCAACCCTGTGGTTATCTTACACATTCATTTGGGTTTTTTGAGACTTTCCCATAGTTTCATTCAAGTATACTCTGATTCTTTTCAGTAGATTTGTCCTTGCAAATTTGACTCGAATTGAAATTCTACTGGCATAAATTGCAAACGCCCCTGCAACTTGCTCTGTAATGAAGTGCTACCTTGAAAGAGATTAAGCTGCAGTGAAAGAGAGGAGAGAGAAAACAAACAAAAGCCCCAAACACCCTTTTCTCTCCCCCCTCAACCTCACCTTGTAGGCCTGAATGGGAAGGAGGGAAGAAATTGAAGAGACTTAACTGTTTTTAAATTTTATTTTTTTTATGGCATATAATGTTTTCTTGGTGTTTTGTAGTTTTATTCTGGAATGCTTTTACAAAACTACAGAATACCAAGGGATGTTATATGTCATGCTGTCCTGGCTGTCTGTAATGGTATGTGGAGTACTAGCAAAAAATATTGAATTCTTCTAATTCTGAAAGAATGTTACAGAGGGAGAATTACAGAGATTTTGGAATAGCTTAGTATTGTTATGAGTTCCTCTACAACATTTTGCCCGGAGATATTTGTTACCCTAAGTCATCCTTGTTTTGTTGCTGATGCCACAGGATTTTCTGGTTGCAGTGAGAGAGTTCTTGGCTTATTCCTATGGTGGGGGGAATCATTCAAGTAAATGATTCCATGTGATAGTCTTGATTTGAAGATATTTCTTAAAAATGAACAGACGCCATCATATTAAATGTAGTCTGTAGTGACAGACTGTGGCAGTTCACAAAGGAAAGGTGACTTGTGGAGGTGAGCTTGAGATGTAGATGAAACAAATGTCTTGTATTTGGTCTTCACACCCTTCACCTTTGCTCAAGCAAAGACCTTTATGTTTAAACAAAGGAAAATACCTGGCTTTTTATGTACCTAGTGCTGCTGCTCTTAAGTAAGTATTTGGCTTGATAATCGGGGAATTATCTCCCAGATAATTCCTTCCCCTCCCTACACGTGCAGCTAGTCTGCTGACTCGTTCCATATGCTGTTTATAGTTGGAAGCTCTTATAGTGGGAAGTTTTTTATCTTATAAGTATGGCTTTTGTCATGCTGGGCATGAGGGAGGGTGCAGTATCCTCGCTGGTGTGCATGGTAATGTGGGCAGAGGGCAGGAATGGTGTGGATGAGGGGACACGCCTGGCTTGTTGAGGATGAAACTGGAGCATATAGCTGCCATCTGTCTGTTTAGCTACAGCTTGTCTGATATGGAAAATTCATAAAATGGAACGTTTTGTACCATCACAAAGATGGTAGTAGTGTAAAGTGATGGCTAAAGTGCCTTTTCTTTCGGAGCCGGCAGAGGGCAGCAACTGTGCAGGCACAGCTGGGTGAAGTGAGGGGGCTGCCTGTGGGTCGTGAGGGTTCTAGGAAGGGAAACGTACATTTATTCATAACAGTGTAACAGGATACGGGTTACGCTGTAATTTTGGATAAGTGGGGATTCTGTTTAGTCAGCACACAAGCAACGTGTCGGCAAGTGTCTTGGATAATATTGCTTGAAAACTCTCACTCTGCACTTTTAAGGGATGAATAAGACTACTTTAAACATAGTTTGTTTGATACATTATGGCCTTAGATTTTAATTGTCTTTTTTTTTTTCTTTGCATCTTTTCTGTTTCTGATTAGGAATCAGCAAAACTGCAGTGTTTCAAAATTAAGAAACTCCCATATTGATGGCTTCCAAAAGCCTATGAGGTTCATTAAACCACCTTTCAGGAAATTTATTGGGAAACCTTACCTGGTAAGCCTAAATATGAAGTAGGAACCTCAGCATTTATTTTCCATGCATTGCTTACTATATTCATAATGTGAACTTTGCTGCATCAGCTAGGTTGATGTGAATTTACAGACCTGTCATCTCTTATCCTTTTAAGTTATCTAAGTTATTAAGAGTTATTTTTTAGCCTCTTTTGTTCAAATGTCACCACTAAAACTAACTGCTTCTCTCATAATTTAACAGCTCAAGTGCAACAGTCCTTCTTCAGACATCTGTTGCAGCACAGATTAATTCATGTCAGCTGAATCCATTTTTATAAACAAATGCTAATGCAACAAAAATATTGCTTTTTTTTCCTTGTTTTTTTTCCTAATGTCCGTGTGCTATTTTAAAACAATGTTGCTAGTGTTCCTATAACCTAGCAAGGAGATGGGCAATGATTTGGTGTTTCAGAAGGTTGATTTAGGCTGGAAATATTGGCTGTGCTTCTACAGAGATTGAGAGGCCCCTATAGACAGTGAGCAAAATAAGGTGGTCGGTTTTAGATCTCTTATTTTGATCTGTTCCAGCTATTCAATAATTGGTGGGTTTAATGACCTGCAGAATTAAGAGACTTTATGAAATTGAAACTTGAATTGCAGATAGCTTTATAAAAGAAAGTTGTACTGCATATCACGTTCTTCCACTTTAAGCAAACAAACATAAAAAAGATCCTGCCTAAACCATAGATTTGAAAACCTTGTTACTGAGCAGCTAATGTGAGGTAATGTGGAATAGTTTGGGGAAGAGGAAATGGGAATACAATACGGGAACACTGCTGCCAGTGGCTGGAAAGGAAGGTCTGTGTCTTGTTCTGCGTAGGCGGCATTGTCACTAACATGGAGCATTTTGCTGTGTTATGGGAAGAGAGGTTCTAGAAAGCTCTTGTTTTCAAACAAATGTAAGAACAGATCACAGAAATAAATCAAAATGCCTGCATGATATCTCTAAGGATGGAATGTTATACAGTGGATTAGCTCATTCTGCGTTTCATGCTGAGTTTATCAAAGCTAGTTAGGAGAGTTACGCTTTATTAGACTGTCTTCCTGTGCTGTGCTTTGGTGCTGAAATGGGAAAAAGACAGTAATGTTGGGTTCAGAAGAAATAAAACTATCACTATTGGGAACTAAATAAAGAAGCAGAAACACTTAGAGTGAAGGCTGCATTCAGCTTGGACAACTGGAGAGACCAGGAAGGTTTTACTAAAATGTGTATGGTATAGATATCTATATAACTTGTGCTTCTTGCTACCTGCAAAGCAAAGAGGAGATTAATGTAAATAGTAATTCCTCAGGGTTGGGACACGTGGCCCCACAGTGGGAGCACGGCCTTTCCTGCAGCGCTTCCTTGTGTGCCCTGCCTGGGCTGGGAGCAGTGGCAGGAGAGATCTCATCCGTGGGGCCGTGCTGCAGGCTTGTGTGCACCTGAGTGGCTTCCAGCAGTGCTCTGCTCTGCTGGGGCAGGCAGGAAGTGGAGTGGTTTCCAGGTGGCCAGCTGTAATTTCAGATGTGTGTGTATCAGTAATTTCAGTGCTGTGTGGGTTCCTTGTAATAAATTCTGAGCTGCATGACTGTATCCATAGCTACTCCGTTTGGAAGCGTGATACTAACGGAGCTGAAAGCAGCTTAAAATCAAGTGAATGAAGACAAAGGCCACTTGTACCCGTTTTTCCCAGGAGAATAACGGTTTGGACCTTGTGATTCAGAAACGCTTAGGGTAGGTGTGAACGTTGCCACGTGCCCTGGAAAGTTGAAGGATGGTGGCTGAAGAGTGGTGTTTGGAGAACGTTCAGTGGGTCACTGAACCACGGATGCAGGGCTGCATCTTGCTGAAGAGCCAGTGTTCAAAAAGATATATTAATGGAGCACAAATGTTGAAAGATTGAGGAAGGGACTGAAACAAATAAAGCCCGAGATGATAGTTCTTCAACTTTCTGTTGTTTTTCACAGTTTTAAACAGTTTTCTGGATATTTGTTGCTTGATTCTGCAGTTTAAACTCTCAAGTTCAGAGTGCTCCAGTTCTCATGAGAAGCTGCTTTATGCTTCAGATAAGAGGTAACAGTAGCACACAGTATCAGGAACATTGTAGAAGTGTGGGATAAGGTAGGCATTATTTAATTCCCAAAGGCTCATTTTGACCACTAACTATAATGAGAAGGCTTGTGTCTTGCTGGCTTGTCAGTTTTAAGGATGAGGATACTCTGAAGAGTGGATTTCTTGGTTTGATTACATATTACACGGAGAAAGATAAATCTATTTCATAAAGTATCTTCATGTCCTTACGATAAGAAGGAAGCTGAGAAGTTCCTGACATACTTTTATCTGGATGTTTTGTTTTCTGTATATTTTTCTAAGAAAAGTCTACCTTTTTCTCACTTCATGAACTTTCATCCTTCTTTTTGTTTTCTGCTGAGTCTCCTCTTGTCAAGGTATTTTCTAAAGCTGGATAAACTGTTGGTTGACTTGTAGGGGCTATCTTCTCAAAAGAAAAAGTTAAGTTGGGTTTTAACACTTTTATAGGAACAGAAAAAAATATTGGGGTGACTGCTAAGAGTTGACTGGTGGTTTAGTACTGTAGTAGGAGATAATTTTAGTGTAGTATATTGCAATATGTAATGCTTCTGTAAATGTTTATAATTACATGCTGTATATAATATGAGCAATGGAAAAGCATATATATATAAAGCTGTAAAAGCTGGAGGGGGTTCTGTTTTATGCAACTATAGCTCTTTGACACACTGAACAGCTGCAGTCAACATGAAACAATTTTAATGCCACATATCTGTGTGTTTCACATACTGTATGTGTGTCTGTGGCAGGCAAGTGTTTTCCAAAGTACTGTCCTGTAATACAAAGATAATTAAAGTAAGACCTCCTGAGAACTAATGTAATATGCCTGGTGATATTATGCATTTCCTGTCTGGTTGCTAAAGTGGCTTATATAGCAGCAATGCTCACATCTGCTCAAAAGGTCACCCTATTTTATAGATTGACCATATAGTAAGCAGGGATCTCCATGGTGCGGCTTGTGTTGGTTTGTATCCCTTCCCGAAGGGATGGCTGCTGTAGCAGCCTCTCTGTTCTACTTGCTCCATGCCCGTTGCAGCAGCTGCCCTAGGCGGGGAGGGGTGGGCCACCTTAGCCCAAGAGACCTGAGCGGGTAGCTACCCTAGGATATCCTAGGAGGATGGTTTGTGCTGTTCAATTCTGTGGGGTCTGTCATCGTTTGAGCCAGCTCGAACCCAGGCCATGTGCTCTGGGTATCCTGCTGCCCTTCCGCCCTGCCAGAAGTGCTATGGAATTGCAGTGTTAGTTAATGTAACCTGAGAATTTGTCCAGTCAGTAATTCAGCAATAGCAAGCTAATAGCTGCTGGTTTTTTTTCCTCCCTAGAATTCTTACTATTCTTCAAAAGCAAATGATATTTTCCCTCACAGACGATTTAGAGGACATCTTGACAATACAGGACCTATTAGGAGACCTTTCAAGGTACGGATCAAGCTTATCAGATGTTTTTGTTGTATAAACTTGTAATTTGATCATGTTGGTTTGGCAGCAGCAGACCTTTTAAAAAGTCTTAAATACTGTGAAAAATAGTGACATCAAAGTGGAATCCTTCCCTATGAAGCAACGAGAGGCTTAGCTTTTCTTAGGTAAGAGGACTGGCAGTGTGTTGAGCGGAACTGTCTGATGTTATATCCACACAGGTGAGAGAAAGGGGCTGACTCTGAAGCTGTGAGAATTGAACCTAGTGAGGGATAACTGGAAAGCCAGTGTCTCTAAAACAAGCTGGGTAGCATTGTGCCTTTACCAAACATGTATGGAAGCCTAACTTGTTGCCCAAGATTGGGTGAAGTAAGTTGCATTTGTTTTAGAATTGCATGATAGCATTTTTATTTGCATATTCATTCCATAAATGATAAGAAATTACTTTTAATCCATTACAAAAGGCTACATTGAAATGCCTGAATAACATATAATAGTATAGGCAGCAATCTTTCAAGGACAACTCTGCCAGTTAATCTGTTGGACAGCCAAGCTAGTGCCCTCAGAAGAGGGATAATTGTACATTGCTGTTTTCTTAAAAAAAAAAAAAAAAAATCCCGAGTTGAAGGTAGCAAGTTTAAAATGTCTTTACCTGTTACAGTCACTGCTGTGTCTGGCCAACCTCATGGCCTCTTAGCAGAATTCCCCCTACCTGTAGGAGAAGGGGAGAGTGGCTGCTTAGCAGCCCTTGACCTGTCACCTGGGAGGGCCCCGTAAGGAAAATGGAAGTTTGGCTCCATTGATGTCAGCCTCCATTTCTGGTGGAGTTAGTAACAAGTACGAAAGTGAGTGCTTAAGCTGGCACTGCATGTGTGTGTGCAGCCTTCATACTGGTGGGTCCCGTGGTGCTTTAAAACTTGTGGGGAAAATTGTGTACACAGTCATGTTCGGTGTACTTAGGGATAAAGCACATTATTGCTCTGGAAACAGCAGGACTGGCCTGACTTTATTTCATCAGCTTTCCCCCCCCCCCCCCCCCMTYTMGCATAGAGGGTTTTTCCTGGGACTTCTGCTGAAATCTGTTTAAGGAGGTGATTTGACTGTTTTCTGGGCTGGAAAGATTTTAGTGGTTTGGAAAACAAAGACCCTTCTTCCTGATACATGAAGTGAGGGAATCCTGATTCTATAAGCAAATGAAGGGAATTTGTTTTTAGTGGTTTTAAATCATGTGGTCTTGCAGTATATTAGGCTTTTTGAAGGGGAAAAAATAGAACAGCTGTTCTCTGAAGGAAGTGGAGAACTCAGAAAACGTAAAAGGTCTATTTTGTAATGACATCTCCCAGTGAACTGCCAGGGCTTGACTGGAGGGACACATCCAGTGTGCATCTTTGACTGCATCCATACATGAGAACCTTTAGTTCTAAACTTCATTCCCTTTTTTTGTGCAGGTTAGTATATTAGTGGAGCATTCACCTATGACTCTGTGGAGCTCGGAGACCTATTTTGGCATCTGTTGCAGTTGGTTCATAGGATTTCTTAATCATGTTGATTGTAAGATAGGATTATAATCAATTTAAACCTGATGTCCCTTGAGCACATGTTTGAGGCTGGAAGTTAATGATGCTTTCATGTAGTTTAGAGCAAAATTAAGTAATCTAAGGTGTATGTGACTGCAGTGCCTACCTATCAACTGTTTAACCTGCTAATTTTATCTGCAGTTGACTCTGTTAATAGCACCGCTTTTATTCCTCCTTGCCTTGCTGGTTGGATGTGTAGATGTTTGAGCTGAACATTAAAAGCTGTGTGTAGTTTTCCTTCCAACATCTGGTAACTTCTCTTCCTTTCTTAGTCTGCCCATTTACTACTTGTTGCTATAAAAATGCAGTGACTAAGGCCTCCTTTCCAGCACAGTAGAGAACCACAGCAGCTGTGAAAGGAACAGGATCTTCTCATCCTAACGGTGTCCCGGGGCTTAGTATAGCATCAAAAATGTCCTTCTGTTTTCCTTATGGCAGGCATATGCCTGCTTAAGGAATTTGCTGATGCTTAATGCCTTGTGCCAGTACTCGATAGCATTTGGTAGCTTCCTGCAAATGTCCTCTATCTAGAAACACCATTAGAGCCCCCTCAGGGACTGATGGAGACTTCTTTGCTAGGTCCACCCTAGATGGGTCAAGAGACTGGTGAAACAGCAAAACTCTGAGTTTGGGGGAAGGAGCCTGCATTCTGTGCAGTGCTTCTTTAGCTGATCATGAGTCGTGTGGTGGAAAAAAAAAAATTATTGCAATTTCAGAGCATGTGATTTTCTTGAAGTGATGCTTATTTTTGTTAAAGAGATTGGTTTTGCCAAAGTAATTGGGCACCTCTCAAGAAAGGTTATTTCCATGGTATGTTTTGGTCTTCCTTGCTCTTTAAAGCTATTTATAAAAGATGACAAGAATTTTACATGGTCAACATGTTTCCTGTCTGTCTATTATTTGAAAGCCACTTAAACCTTTCTATTTAAAGGGTGAGTGGTTACAAGTAACAATTCATCTCAGGACTGACTTAATATACCACACTATTACAAAAGTATGAGAAATAATGATAGACTAGGTTTTCCTTATTCCTTAGCAAAGAACTTCTTAGCACTTACTGTCCTGGAGGTCTTGAGTGCTTATAAGTGTAAACCTCTTTATAATTTTAATTGCTGTTATAAGTGGTGATACCCATGGGGTTTTTGTTATCTCTGGCTTTTCCTCCAGGTCCTGCATTAGGTTAGTTTACATTCACCCAGACTGGAGGTGATGAAGGCATCACTGAAGGTGATGAAGCAGTGAATATATGTTCTGTCCTTATAACCACCTTAATGGTGTACTGATTTCTGTTCAGTACATGCATTTTTAATATTCAGGATGTGTCCACTGTGGGCCTGGCAACACTGAAGTGTTGTCTTAAACTGCCTCTATTTTCTTATTATACTTGATGTGTGTGTTCTGAAACTCTAAAGACTTTTGATTTTTCTACGTGGAAGAAAATTTTGGGTTTTTTGTACAGTATGTGCAATGCTGCAACGTGATCCACAGGCCACATAGTGCTCTAAGGGACTCTAATTTGGCAATAATGGAAGGAGCTCTGTACTTAAAAATGAAGAATACTGTTGTTCAGCCCTGTGAGCTTTGCATATGTATATGACTGTAAATATAAGCCTGAGTTTTGCTGCTCTCATTTTTTACATTTTTTCCCTCCCTTCCCCCACTCCTGCAGAGCAACTTCACAGATGGCCGTTTGCAAACCCATTATAAATCAGGCTTAGTGCAGAAGGGTTTATATATACAGGCTAAGTACCAGCGGTTACGTTCGGTCGGTGTCAGGGGATTTACCACTAATAAATTCAGAGATGGATTTTTGAGGAAAGAAAAGGTGAGTTGGCTTAATTTATTTTCACTAAGCCCTTGTATAAAATGTGAATATTCAAATGATCTACTTCGGTTTCTAAATCCACACGGAATAACTTGGTGGGAGTTTTTTGGAGTGCTGCATCTCTGCACTTTGCAGGCAAATCTGATTCTGTGCTCATTTCCTCCACGTCCCTTGAAAACTTAGGAAGATAAACTCTGGGTAGTTGAAAATTGGGCATGGGCTCTGATAATCTGCAATGCCTCTGTTGCAGTAATCTCTTCTGGAGAGCGGTTGATCTGATTTCCTGTTTGACAGAAAGGGGAAACACTGACCCTCTGTTTAAAAATGTTGAATCGTCTTAGGTTGTGCTTAAAGTTATGTGAGGGCTTTTTTTCTTTTCAATTTGGGTGTTCACTGAAGTATGATCTCAAGGCGAATGTGGAACTGAAATGAGTGGAAAACATGTGCAGAAAGATTTTATTCAAAGTGTGTGAAGCTGTAAAAGAGGCATAGAACCACTGCAGTTTTGTGCTGGTGACTTTTTTCCCTGAATTTGCAATACTGTCCTGTAACTGGATGATAAAGTTAATGTTTGCAATTTATTAAAACAGTTCATAAAGTCTGACTAGTGGAGATTCTGCTTTGAATTAGGGAAGCATAAGATCTGAATATTGCTATTTTTTCTATGATCTATGAAGAAACTGAATGCTATTGAGTTAAAGTAAAATAGCTTGAAGTGATGTAGTCATTTTCTTAACTACATAGTACTTGATGGTTGGCTAATTCTTGAAAGACAGAACAGTTCTTAATATTCCAACACTTCCCTCTTTTGCCTATTGGTGCAGTAATTGAACTTGTCAAAACACCATTATATTTCACCCTTTTAAAATAACTCTGCCTGTACAGCCTTTAAGATGCAGTCTTTACAGTTGTGCAATTTCATTCTATAATTGTACAGCACTAATATTGTTGTTAAGCTCTGTACTAGTCTGTATGCCGTGAAAGTTGGGAGGATTTCTTCCTCTGTTACACCTTGACATGACGATTGTTTTTCCTCTCCATAGGGACACTTAAATATTGCAACAGAAACCTGAGCTGTGATCCTGCAGTTGGAACGTGCAACACGGCAAAGGGAGCAGCTGTTTTTTTTGACAGCTTTTGTCAAGAATTAAAATAGGATGAATGAACTAACAGCGTAACTTTTCCTGATAAAAATAACTTTATTTTTCAGTAGGGGAATGCTGCAGAACTTTTTTACAGTTTTAATAATTGCTTTTAAATTACAGTATTCAATTGAAACACTGTAGTATGTACTCTAGTTCCTTTTTGCATACCAGTCTCAAGCAAAGAAATCACTGAAGGGAGTCTTATTTATTGAATACTTTTTCTCTGAGCATGATGTTACAGATGGGACGTGAGTCGTTATACGCAGAGGTTTATATGTTGAAAGTTTATTGCTTATGTAATAAAAAAAGGAAAAAAAAAAAAGTGCCTGGATTGTTTGGTAATAGCACATTAGCTCAGGATTTTCCAAGTAATGACCTTTTAGGTTGTGCAATAGATCTTACACCTCTGTTCAGTCATTTCTGTAAAACAATATTTTGTATTACTTCATTTTTAGTTTAATATTAAACATGGGTTTTTGATGTGTGTGTATATATACACTTGTAAATGGTTAGATAATTCTCAGCATTTGATTAAAACGTGGTAATGGGCAGGTATGTAACGTACTCTAGCAGTAGTTTGACGGCACTGGAAGCATGCTTGGGGTTGTTGGAGGATTAGTTGGTCTGAACTCAAAAGTATTCTGTCTCATTACATTTTCCGTGTATGGCATTCTCGACCAAGCCATGTCTTCTCTGATCTTTTTGACATTTTATTTTGTGGATTGTGAAGATAGAACCTGAAATATTTAAATACAAGAAGCAAAAAGATAGGTTTTTATAAGCATGACTTCTGACAAAGCTGTTTATAATGGACACTGCTTTAAATGGAGATAGCTTGTAATTTTTGTTTAGAATTCCAGTAAATCTCTGAAGTTTACTGTACCACAATATTGTTAACGCTGTATGCAAAACTCAGGCCGACATGTTGTATCGGCTATAAACAATATTGTGCTTATTTCCTATTTATAGCTTTTTGCCTTAATATGTAGTTTATGGTAGGGTTGTGTGTATGTATGGCCAGACTTTCTATTCCAGGTAAATTAAAGACACACACTATGTAGTTTCAGAGAAAATGTTCTCATTTGTTTTAAGAAAAGTTGTTCGCAATATCCACTACATTTTAATGTATCTATTCCATTTCCAAGACGTTGTTAGCAGTGTAGATAGAACACGTTAGGTCCTCCTCTGGACAACAGCTCAGAGCCCTAACCATGGGCAGAGGTGTGTGCAGAGGGAAAGCAAAGGAATCTAGTTTGGGAGAGGACGTCCAGCAAAAATGTTGTTGCAGAAGCCCTTCAGCAAAGAGGATCTTTATTGAAAGGCTCTCGGTATGGCTCATCACACTTAGAGCCCCAATCTTCAGTCTCAGGGTTGTGCAGCTCAAGTGTTCATGGGAAATAAGGAGGCAGATGTGCCACATTTGATGCCGTGATTCAGTGGTAAGATCAAATGGGTTATGTTTCTAAAACCCTATTTTTTTGGTTTAATTAACAATTGCGAATAACCACTTTTTCAGTAACTTTAACACGTATACAGAGAAAAGAAAGCTTGAAGGAAAGGAATTCCCCAGCCAAACAGGAGCAGCTGACTTCTAGTAGATACGGAATATTTTGCATGTGGTGCTGTTGGTGGTAACCAAATTACACAGTGCGGGTTACCTGGGAGCTGGACGCAAGGGCTGCAGGAGCCCAGGTGGAAGATGAGTCAACACAGAGCACGCATGTGCAGAGCAGCCCCTGGCAGGGCAGTGCTGCAGTGGCCTTGGGCTGGGTTTAACCTTGAGCAGGCTGTTTACGCTGCTCGTGAATGGATAAAGCGCTGTGCAACGTGCACCAAGTGAGCCATGTGCGAAGTGGGACAAATGACTGAAACTGTCTCTTTCAGCAGGATGTCACTCTTTCTGTAAACCTCTTGCAGCATTCCTGTAAAAACCTGGAGGAGAATTCATGATTGAGCAAGTGGGGGAAAAGTAGAGACAGGAAGAAACTTGTGACATGGGAGTTTTGATGCCCTTGTGCAGAAGCAGCACCAGCACCACCAGAATCAACTTACGGCTTCCCACCTAGAAAGTCTGGGTTTACAAGTGTGAATGACTCGGGAATGGTGGTGTGCTTTGCCAGCTCTACCCGTGTATAAGGTGGTGTCTCTAACTTTCACTTCTGCAGCTGAGAAGCATATTACAAACAGAAGGTAATTTGATATGTTTGCAGATTTCTCCTTGCATATCCCCAGTTCCAAGATGAGTGTTATATAATGAAAGGTCACTGTTATTTCAGTTGTTTGAGCATTGAAGATGATACCATTTGCTTGAATCACATTTTTTATTGATGACTTTGCTTCAGTAATTCAGGGTTTTGCCATGACAAAATTTCTTGCAGTATAAAAATCTTACAGAAATTCAATTTCTATAAGATTTTTAGGTGCTACAGGCAACCTGATTAGCTACAGGATATTGTTATTTGGTCTAAAATTTGAAGTGGCTTGAGTTCAAGGTAGGCGTGTCTTTTTTGGATGACATATTGGTACACCTATGTATTTATAAGCAGATAATCGGCTGTTTTTCCTTGCAACACAAAAGCAGCATCTGTTGTGCTGGTACAGAATGTTTGGTTGAAGTATATATTAATATATGTTGAAGTTAGTTATAGTAAATGGGTTGTCAAGGCATCTCTAAGATAATTAATGTAAAGCATAAGAAAGCTCAGTTTACTTGAACAATTTGGAGCCCTTCTGTATTGCAACTGCATTGCAGAAAAAGCCCTCGGGAAAGAGGAGAAGGGAAACAAGAAAAAAGCTTTAACGTTCTGAACATGATATTGTTTCTAATGGAAGCATCGATAGAGAACTGTTGTTAAAACCACCACTTTAAGCATGTGAACAATCCTCAACCTCAGAAGAAAAACATACCTTGTTGGAAAAAGCCTGTTGCCACACTGAAATTGCAAGTTGGAATTGCAAGTGGCTGCCGAAAAGCTAGTTAATTTTGTTTCATGCTTTTATGTGTACTTTCTTTTGACTGACTTAAACTGACTGCTAAATGCTCTTTGTCACGTTTTCAGCTCTCACGTGAAACTGGTTTCTATTGCAAAATGCAGTGGTTGAATATGCTGAGACCTCCTCCATGTAAGTGTTTAGGATTGTGAGTTATTGTGGCATTAGCATTTTCATTGCTGAGCGGTGCAACTTCTGTACTGGTTGGCTAGAACCCTCTTTTTGTCCATGTAGGGTTTGTAATACTGAATTCGCAAGGTTGACAAAACCATGCAGCTAGTAAGAAGGAGCCCCTGGTGACCTATATGCGGGTCTGCCTTGGCTTGCAAAATTTAAATCGCCCTACACTTAGTTATGGATTTAGTCATGTCTAGGTCTCAAGGTATGAGACCTGTTTCAGCTTGGGGAACTGATGGCAGAGGGTGGGAGTGAACTCACCCAGCAGCCAGCTGAGTTGGTATCTGACTTGCCCTCTACTCTCGACGGGCCTGAGGATGAAATGCTGAGATTTCTTTGTGCAAACTTAGTTGCTAAAAGGGATCAATGTTACATTTTTGTGGTATTGCAAGAGGCAAAAGTTTTTAATATTTGGCCTTTTATTCACTGGAAGTCATTTTTTGCCATATCTTGGATAATGAAAGTTGCTTGGATAAGATTATTGTATGGGGATTTGTGTTTTTTTGTGTGTGTGTGTGTGTTTTGAGTTTTTGCCTTAGACTACAATTAGAGGGAGATCTTGCACTTTTGTGCTTTCCGAAGGAAACTCTTCCCATGCTCCTTAGAGAAGTATTTTTGCCTTGAAGCATCTGAACCACCACTGCAAAGTTCTCTATGGGTGAACTCTAAAAGACTTCAGACTTGCACCCTAAAGAATCTGTGAAAACTGGATGTTTCTGGCCCTTCATAGACTTCATTCCCTTGCTGCAGAATTTGAAGAGGCCTTTCAGCCTCCTTACAGAGAGGGGAGAAAAATAAATATACAAGTTACTTCAAGAACTTGGAAAGCCTACTTAAAACATCTAACTTCTCGGACAAGCCCTAAGGACATATATTTTGAATGCAAAAAAAAAAAAATCAGAGAAAAGCATTGTCATAGCACCCGCTCCTGGCCTGGCATTTTTCTTGTTGAAGGGTTTCCGAGCAGTTTAGCCATGTGATTAATCTTTGCTGCCTTCCACTTCAGCGGGGCTTTCTTCTGTTCCCGCTTCATTACTCTGGATTTTGTTGAAGTTGTCTAAATCTCATGTTGTCTTTTTAATATTTGATATTCTGTAAATAATGTAGTAGGTGGCTTTCATTGTGTGACTGGCTTCTCTGATGTCTTTATCCTTCAGGGAAGGAGGCAGGGTGGAAGCAGTGGTTGTCTGAGTAGCTCTTCCCTGGAATAACAAAAGGCTTTGCTATTTTGCTTTAGGAATTGCAGGGTTTTTCTGCCCCACCCTGCCTCCAATTGAATGTGGCCTAATGTCCATTTTTAGAGTACATTAAGGCTGACCTTACTTTATACTAGGTTTTCTCCCTACCTTAACGACCATCTGAGTGTGTTTATGTACATATTGTGTATATACACATGTGTACGTTATCAGAACCTTTAATGTGATTTTTTTCCCCTCTAAGCATGGAAAAGAAATAACATCTTTAAACTATGGGAAAGGTTAAAGGAAAGCTTAAAGGAAAGAGGGATTTTTAGTCTTTAGCCTTCTGATTCCTCAAAGATGCTTTTGAAAATGTTATGCTATCTGTAGACTTGTAAAAGTCTCATGTTCATAAGTATATATTAAGATTTAGGTATACTTGTATGTATGTTTAACATAGTTTCTATAAAATCGATGTAAATCTTCTTTCTACAGACAATAAATGTTTTAACAATTTTTACCTATATTTTAAATGCCTTTGGTGATTTGGTTCAGTTGCCTGTCATTAATAGTTGCTTTCAGGGTAAGTTACTCACTCTGCTGGCAATTGCATAGCCTCTGATACGTCCATATATATACCTTCTTTCTGAGTTCAAAGCTTTGATCTGCTTTCTAGCAGCAGCCTTTTAGCTAAAAGACTCCCCTTCCAAAGACTTAAAATGTGAATCAGATACTAGCACAAAATGGATGATGATTAAAAACAAGCAAAATGACTATAGGCAGATCTGCCCATCTCATCCACAGTGTTCAAAACACTCCACATCTCTGTCAGGCTGATTCCTCCTCAGGAAAGAGGATGTGCACTTGTTTGGCTGTCTTTACATATTCAGTAGCCTGATATGCGTTTTAATAGTCATGTCAGTGAATACAGTGTCATCTACACTAGGTAACAATAACCATGTTAGGATATCTTAATATTAAAAAATTAGTCTCATGGGAATGAGCTGAAGCTGGAATTTACTTCACATGTGCTTTAATTTTTCTGGACAGCCTTTATGTTACTGCTCTACTTGTCAGGAAGCCCATGGATCAGTTTTCCCCTTTACCCTATGATTTTTCAGTGATAGGTGTCTCAAGGCTGAACTTAAATTTACATATGGTTCTGCAGCAGGAAGAGGCATGTGTGTACATGAAATATGGATGGCCTAACATACATGTTGGCCGTGGCATTCTGACTGAGATAGCCATCACACTGGCCTTCTCCTATACATTGTAAGATTAGTTAGAAAATGGACTTAAATTAGCTGAGTTCGGTTTTAGTCCTTACTACTACTGGCGCTGAGCTGTTCTTGTAGATGCAGTACTATGAGTGCTGGCTTTTGCAAGCTTCATTTTTCTGTGACACCAATTATTCCACCTTAAGCTGCACAGCTAGTGCATTGGGAAGCCAAACTTCATGCAAAATTAGCACGACAATAGAACTGTCTCCATCCATCTCAAACCTGGTTGCATCAATCCCACTTAGCTTGGCGTGATACGTGGTTGTGATTGATGTGCACATTGTATGAGGTGCGAGCTGAAAGTGAAAGCCACTTGTGCTCCTCCTGTTCCTCTCCCACAATTAACACTGTGAGATTGTCAGGTTGGGTGGACTGCAGCGTCCCCAGGGGTTGCCGTTACCCACAAGTACCCCATGCTCTGCTGAGGTGGGTATGAACTGCCCAATGGGGCCACCTACAAGACACGCTCTGTGTGTATGGAGGCTATTACCACGGCTCTTTGGATCTCCTCTCTTCCATCCTCTGTGGCTCTCAGGCTCCAGTTTAGTGCCCCAGTGCTCCTGAGAGCAACACCGAGTTGCTCTGAAACCATGGATGGGGGGCTATCTGCAGCCAGCCTCTACTTCTGTTACTTCTGTTACATTCCCCACCTGCTGGAGCACATGCACCTGTCCGGGGCTTCCAGTATTGCTACAGCAGACAAACTGGCAAATTTAAAACAGGTTTTCATAGACGTAGCTCGAGTTTTCAAAAAAAATTATATATACACACATGCATAGACCGAAGTACTAATTCTTGACTTGAGGCACTCATGATTAACCCAACTCACGTAATTTTCTCTCTCAGAACAATTATCTGCTGTTCTTGCAATAAAAAAAAAAAAAAAAAAATGCAGAGTGCAACTCACTGACTTTCTACACTAGTTCTCTGAATGAAACAGGCCCAGTGTTACTATTTAAACACACACAGTTACAGGAAGGCTCTGCACACAGTTCAGATGCTGTCAAAAAAAAAAAAAAAAAAAAGTGTGGGTTTTCATAGCTGGGCCTCCCCCTGCCCTGCGAAGAGGCCTCCCCCCTCCCAGGTGAGTCCTGGCCTCCACCCAGCTGTCCCCGAAGGAGCCCCTTCTGTGGCGGGGCGGGAAGCAGCAGGGGAGCAGTTGATGGCTCAAGACCTTGCCGCGTTTCCGTCTTCATGGCCAAACGCCAGCCAGGGGCCGAGCAGGCTTTTACTTGACTCTGACGGCAAGGTAGCTCGTGCTGCAACAGACGCTGCCCTGGGCACCCTTCTAGAGGGCAGGGTGTGTTCACCCTCCCGTAGTGGCACACGGGGAGCGGGGCGGCCCCTCAGGTGCTGCCTCGCAGCCCAGGAACCTGAGCGAGGGGCGGCCTCAGCCCTCCGCGGCCTCCCCGTTGCTGTGAGGGGCGTTTCGCGTCTGCCTCCTGGCTGAAAAGGACACGCGGGTGCCCCGTTATTTAAAATAATAAGATCATCTCCATTTAAAAAATAGAAATAAATAAATAATAAAAACCCTTTTCCCCCCTTCCCCGGGCCGGACCCGCCAGTGGGGGGGAGGGGGTCGCGGCGCCCCGTGCCCGCAAGGGCGGGGCCCCAGGGCGGGTTCGGCCCCGGCGGCGCCCGCAGCCCCGGCCCCCGTCCTGCCCGGCCCGGCCCGGCCCGGCGCGCGGCGCCCGCGCCGCTTCCTGCCTTCCCGCCCGCCCTGCCCTGCCCCGCCGGCGGCCCGGCGCAGTCTCGCGACACTTCCCGCCCGCCCGCCGCGCCGCGCAGCGCCGCTCGCTCCGGCGGCAGCAGCAGCAGCCGCCGCCGCCCGGGGCGGGGAGAGCGGGCGCCGCTCGCAGCGCGCAGCGGCTCCCGGCGGCAGCGCCCGGCCCCGCTCGCGCCCCGCTGCTCTCCGCCGCTCTCCGCCCTCCTTTGAGCCCCCCTCACCTGAACGCGCCCGCCGCGGGACGCCGGAGCGCCGCTCGCAGGAGCGCGATGCAGCCGCGCTGCCGCGCGTGCTGAGAGGCGGCGGCGCCGGCAGCAGGGAAGGGGACGGTCCCCAGCGGCGGCCGCGGCTCCGCTCGCCTCCGTCCCCGCCGCGAAGTTTGCGCGCGGTTCCGCCGCCGGGCGCAGCCCAGCTCCACATCAATGGGTGAGTTCGGCGCGGGGAAGCTGCCGCCGCCTCCTTCTTCCAGCTCCCGCCCGCCCTTCCCCTGCTTCCCGGCCCGTGCAACGGGGCTCCCGGGGCTGCGGCGGCCGCCGCGGAGCGCCGGGGCCGGCCCGGCCGCGCCGGGGGCAGCCGGGAGCCCCGCGCCCCGGCGGGAGGGCTGGGGGCCGCGCCCCGCCCCGCCGCCAGGGGGCGGCCGTTGGAGCCGCGGCGGCCGTTGGAGCCGTTGCGGCCGTTGCACCCGGCGGCCGCCCGTGAGGGGGCTCCCGCGGGCAGCGGGAGGGGGCTCGCGCCGCTGTGCGCGGCGGGGAGCCGCGACCAGGCCCCCGATGCCGCTGGAAAAGCCGCTGGAAACCGGGAGAGCGGCGGGAACAAAAGGAGCCGTCCCGAGACACCCCCTCCCGCCGTCGCCCGTGTCGCACGCGGGAGTGGGTTGCAGCTGGGGGAGCCCGGGAGCGGCGTGGCTGAAGGGGCTGAACATCCCGCGCGGCGGAGGCGGGCGGTCCATGCGTGTGTTTTCAGCCGTGCTGCGGTGCCGTGTCCCCGGCGGGCAGCGCCGCCGCTTGCAGCCGCCGCGCAGGCGGGGCGCGGTGCCGGGGCCGCGCGGGAGGCTGCGGGCGGCCCCCCGGGAGCGCTGCCCCCGCGGGTGGGAGCGCACGGGGCGCCGTGGCCAGGGCCGGAGCCCGAGCCCGAGCCCGAGGAAGGGGTCGAGACCCGTCCTGCGTGCGGCGTGTCGCAGGAAAGCGGGTTCTTCCTGGTCGTCTTTGCTTTCTGACCCTCAGTACCGGTGGGGTTTTTGTCTTCTCCCCGGTTGTTGTGCTGCGGTTAGACTTCGTGCCGAATCTGGAGCCCAAATACTAGCCTGCTAGGGGAGAGCCTTTGCCGTACAGAGGTTAGGGGAAGAGATAGAAGGGAGTGAAATAACTTGCCCTGCTGCAGCTCTGGAGTGAAGGACCTCTTCCCTTCCCCCTTGCCCCATTCCTCCTTCCCACACCTGGCCCAGGTCAAACACATCTGGCTTCTTCTTTGAAGCTCCTTCCGACCCTGGCTTTCCTAACTTGCTGTAGTTCCGTCTGACCTTCCTTTGCAAAGCGCCAGTGGTGGGAAGGCAGGTGTATTTTCATTGGTGTTATTGTCTTCAAAGGTCAAGCAATCCCTGCAGCTTAAAAACAAATGGAAAACGTATGTGAGGAAGCAAAGCTATGAGTAACGTCCGTGAAAGTTAAATATTTCTAGGAGAACCTAAAAGGAAACAGAATTTTATTAAAAACATTTTTGACATTGTCAGCATGTTTGAAAATGTTTTAGGTACAGAAAATTATAGATGAAATGTTTTATTTGTAGTACACTGTTGAGAGCCTAGTCTTTTGTTTTTAAATCACTTAAATTTTGAACCTCTGTCTTTATATAGTGTATACATATGTACACATATATATATATGAGAGATTATGTAGCATATACTATATATACTTTCTCTCTTGACAGGCACATACAGAGGCAGGTTTGGTGGTGTGTGGCCCCAAGGTTTTTTTGTGGTGCTCATCCCAAGCCTTACAAGGAATACAGATTTATGACATTCTGTAGCATTCTGGTTGGGGTATTTTATTTGTTCACGACAGGCTTTTCAGGAGAGTTTAGTGAAATAATGGTGTTAGCTCCCTAAACCTGAAATAGGGTAAGGCAAAGACCTTAAAGGTAATTGTCAGTGTGGTGGGAAATATTAGGTCGCTACTGAGGGTTTCTGAGACCAGAAGTAGTGTTTTGTGGTTGTATTTTACCCTCAAGAGTGTTTAGATGACTTGTGCCTGGAGAACCCCTCTGTCTCATCTGCAAGGGATTCACACACCAGACTGCTCTCCTGCAGTCAGGTCCAGTAAGTAAAATGAGGAGAATGTATGGAACCAATGTATGGCAAACCTGGTTTGAACAGCACCTCTTGTCAGATTTAGAAAGAGCAATGGTTGAGGGTGATCCTAGAAAGCTGTTTGACTGCCATTGTCACAAAACCACCGGTGCAGGGTGGCTTCTGTGTCACTTCCAACTTCTGTAGCAAGTGAAGGAAGGTCCTTTCTTCTAGAAGGTGCTCCTTACCCTCCTTCAGGGCACAGTCAGTTGCGTGCATTAGATGAGGTAGAGGTCCCATATAGTAATACAGCTGGAGGCTAAGTATCATAGTGCTTGTCTAAATTTTAAGTTACAGATAAACACCAAATTTGTCAATGAGTCACTTGCTATCTTTAATGTCTTTTGTTTTGTGTAATTGCTTTCCTTAATATTTTTCAAGACACTGTTAAAATGTTACAACTGGGATAGGGGAAGAGAAGCTGAACTGTTTTTCTTTGTGTCAGATCAGAGTGACCCCACCATAGATAGTTAAGACTTTAGATCCAGAGAGAGCCTGTGCCCTTTGAAAGAGTTATGCTGTTAATACTGTCAGGCTGGGTGGATTGACATTAGTGATTGGGAAGGCAGCTTTGCTGCAGAACACCAGTGCTAGTTTGTAGACAGTTAAGGAGTATTGCAGCTAGTGGTGATGTAGGAGAAATAACTGATCTGTTTGAGAGTGATTATTCTGTAAGAGGTGCAACCCTTCTCTTGTTTTCTCTCCTCTCCCAGTTGCCCTTTGTGCCTATGCAGTTTCTCCTCTATGGCCTCCCTTCCAGTTGGGTGTCCCGCTTCCTTCATGGGTGCTCACCTCTCTATCTTTTTCTCGTCTCTCTACTTCCCTCTGCTCATTTCAGAGAGGCCACTTCCTCTTTCCCTGCAGCGATAGCAGGAGCGCTGTGAGCGCATTTCCTGCCTGGGGGCCGCAGTGGCCTCCATCCCGCCAGCGCTGCACCCAGTGCCGCTTCCCACGCTCTGCTGCCGGCCGCTGCGCGGGAGCCGCTGCGCGGGAGCTGCTGGGCAGCTCGAGCCGCTCCTCTCCAGCCGTTCATGAGATGAGGCTTGAGCTCAGCAAAGCTTGGTGATTTTCACACAGGGACAGTAAGTATGTGTGTGGATCTGGATTGTACTTTGACACATTTTAAGTTCTCTTTCCAAAGAGGTGAAGACTTGCAGTTGCTGAGAGGTCCCAGGAAATTTTTAAATAGTAGTGGCTGGTGCCATTCGCTAGTGCTGTCTTTGGAAGCAGTTGAACAATTCCAGCTGAAACTTCCACCATGAGGAAGGTGATTAGCATGGAGGATTTTCACTGGAAGCTGCTGCAAACTGACTTTATACAGGATATGTTGTGTAAAAACCTTTGCTAGCCTGTGAAGTGTTTATTCTTTCTCACATGGGCTGTTACTCATTTTATTTTCATATCTTTGGTAAGTTCCTCCCTGTCAATAAGGCAGTTACATTAGAGCTGCTCAGAAGCAAATTTCCGGTGGCTTGATATAGCACTGTCTTTATACAGTCTGTGAATGGGAATGTCTTCACTACCCAACTTCAACTGGAGTTTTCAGAAATTGTGATAAAATATTTTAAGTAAGCTTTTGGAAATTTCATACAACAATAGCTGTCATAACTTTTATTTTCCCTAGAAATCCTGTAAGAGATTGCAAGAATGGCCTTCTGAACAGATCAAAGGAGAGTCTGGAATCAAGAAATATATAAATATATATGTATATATAAAAGATTATGGGAATAATTTAATTATACAGCCTTTTTTTGTGTGCTAGTATCTCTTCTATTTTTCCCTTTCAAATAGCTCTTCTTTTTTTAATGTATCCTGTATTATTAATGTCTAATATTAACTGTTGTTTTTAGGTCAGGAGTGTGGTAAAGAAGAGGATACTTAAGTTGATACAGTTTCCTAAAACATTTGAATTCTTGTTGCTCTCTGTGCTAATCAAAGATCTGTATGTAGAAAATTGCTGTTGAAGAACTAGAAAAGGCATCTCTTTTTCTGCCAAGTTGTAAGGAAATGTGTAATTAAAATGCCTTTTTTTTTTTTTTTTTTTTCTGATAAGCAGCTTCGTTCTGATATTTGAACTGCTACTAACAGTATATATAGAATTAATGCTAATCCTACAATTTTTGCTCATGTGTAAGGTCATTCAGATTGCTTCCTTCGTAATGATTATTCTCCAAATGCTGGAGAGTTATCTGGGAATGCTACTGGTAACTGCTCTGCAAGCAGTGCACCAGAATTCATAGAACAGATCGGCAGTGACCTTGCAGGTGATGTGCTGACTTTTCCCCCCTGAAAGGGAAGAGAACTGCTTTGGGTGGAGGAAAAGGCGAGATTGCTCCTGTGAAATGAGCAGCTGAACCTGCCGCTCTGAAGTGTTAGAGGTCACCAAAGTGCTGCGAGCAGGTTTGCCCTGATGGTATCGAAGAGGGAAAGCAGCCACAGAGATACTATCAGCTAGCTTCCTCTGATGCTGCTGTTGGAGAGAAAACTCATCAAGAACAGCGATGAATTTTTGTATGGTTCTTTGCTGTTTGTAGAAGCACTGCATACAAATTGCTAGAGCACAGAATGGATGTTTTCCCTAGGTGCAGGCAGGAAGTAGCTCTAGGGCATGTGCATGTGCTGAGGAATAATGAAAGCATATATTAAGGTGAGGGGAAGGAGAGAGGGGGTGAGGATCACAATTCTGTAATTTAGCTGATGTTAAAAGCAATGGGTGACAATCTGTTTCACACAGAGAGGGCACACAGTGCAAACTTCTGCGTGAGAAAGTATGTAATACTGCAGCGCACTAGCTGTGGATTGTTATTAGCAAATAGATGGATTTTTCTTTTCCTTCCTATTATTGATCATTGAGGACTATCAGTGAAAACCAAACCTTGAGAAAGCCAGTGGTCACATCTGCTTCAAAGCTATATGGCTAGATGACTGTTGGGGTGCCCTAACTCTGTTTTCTCTGAACATAATCTTGACTTAGACAAGGGAGTGCCCAGGGTCGTCAGGGAAAGAGAGGTGAAGATGTCTTTGTTCTTATACATATCAGTTGACTTTCTAATGTGGGAGGCTCTGAGAGTTTGCTCCTCTCCTATGATGAAGATTTATCTTGAGCTGTTGATCAGCAGCTTCATCTATGTTGAAACAGTTCTCTCTAGTAGCAAGGATGATGCAGTATAGAAGCTGAACAGTTATATGAGGAAAATATCCCTAGCCCCTGTCTGTAATGTCAGTGCAAAGAGTGTGTTTTGAACAGTGCCTTTGAACTGCACTAGAAATATCATAGAAATCAAAAGGTTTCTCTTTCCTTTCTTCCATACTTTGCAGCAAAATCACTTCTGATGACTGAAAGCAGCTCACACCAAGACCAGTATAAGTCTATTCATAAAGAACAAAATCAGTACTGCTGTGCAGCTCCCCAGGGAAGTAATGCCCCACTGCCTTCTAAGAAAATATCAATACAGATTGGTTGCATATGTTAGAAGTCCAGGCCCGACTTGGTCTCTCAATATTTAATTAGTCATAAATGGTCACACTCCTCATAAGCAAAAGTTAAGTGGTTTGTGCTCCGTGAATAATTTGTAGTAAGATTTATGAGACTTGCCTACCAAAAAAAAAAAAAAAAAGACTACAGAAAGGGCATGTTACTTTTTGTCCTTTGTTTGTGGTTTCTAGGAAACTTAATTTACGAAGCAACGTGTTGGTGCTTGTTATCGATAAACAGATCTCAAAACAAACACAAAATTCATCTCAGGATGTGATTTTTATAAGAGGAGGGAGTGCAAAGGAGTTTCCAGTGGTCTGTGGAACTCCTGGTGCTATGTTATGCTGCGTCTATCTATGGCCAGTGCAGCCTGAGCCTCTTTGTAGAGAGCACTGTCTTTTCACATTGACCAATAAATACTATAGTTAAAGATAGCAGAAGCATTAAAGCATTAGTGTACATTATCAGAACTTGTCATTTCTGGTCCAAATGTAAAGCCATTGATTGCAAACTCGTCTCTGAGGTTTAAGTCAAGAACATCATCTAGCTGAGGTTTCTGAGTCATCCTCAGCCCTGGCTGGACATTACTAACATGATGTCTTGGCCGAGTGGACCTGTTTGCATGTTTTTCTATGATAGCCCTCTACAACAGTGAAAACTTGATATCCTTGTGACAACTGTAAAACTGGCTACTAACATAGCTGCAGCTTAAACTAATTTTTCTTGGACTCCAGTTGCAGAATACTGAAGATGTCTCCAAGTGTATTTACAAGCCCTCATGCTAGGAAACATTCTTTTTTTTCATATAATGCACTACACTTTCTATTTTTCAGTTTTCATTTTTGTTCAAGGCGAAAACCAGCTGGTGACAACTGTTGGCAATACTGTAGCGCTGTTGACAGCTTGCTGAAATTCACAAACTTCTGCTTTTTGTAGCATTCTAAGACTACATGGCTGGTAGGGAAGAAAAGGTTAAACTTTATGCAGTCTTGAAGTCTAGAGATGTTTAAGATTTCACAGCACTTGGCATCAATATCAAAATACTTAGCCTCTCCAAATAGTAGATGTGGTTTTGATACATTTCTGTAGTTTGGTATGTTTTTGTTTAATGAAAGAGATGACGTTTAACTTCGATCACATTCTTATTTTTTGTTTTGATTTCAGATTTAATCACTTGGAAATGTATTCTTTGTATTTTTTATAGTAAATTTAACAGCATAGTTAATTTTTCCAGCAATGTGCAATAAAACTTTTGGTATACTTGTGTCGGATATTAGTTGCTTAACTTACACGTACGACCAGTTGTTCAGCTGTTTTCTTACTTTAGGCCATACTAGTAGTCTTGTTGATTGTGTTGAATCCAGTTTAGTCACTTGCATGAACCTAGTCCAGTTTCTTAGGGGTGGTGTGTGTTTAATAGGGGGCAGTTCTGAATAAAACACAGGCAGTTTTGTTAATTGCCGTTTTATCATTGGAAAATCCTAATGCAGCTGAAAAACCCCTTCCATTTCCTCATCTGCCTTCTTACTTGAGTCAGTGCTGATGAAGCCCTAAGCTGGACATCCCTGCTCGATGAGGACAAAGTACCTTTGAGCAGCCAACTCATCTGTGCAAGCACGATCAGCTCTTTCAGTTGCAAGAGAAACCTTTCAGCTGGAACACAGAGAAATCCAACTGCGCTGCGGCCCACTTCCCTGTGTTACATTTGCTTTGATACTCATTTGCCTGGACCACTGCTACTTGCTGCCTCTCCATCTCTGAGGAATGATCTCTTATAAAATGTGAAGTCCCTTTCTGAAAAACTATTAATTCTCTTGTATCTGTAGCTAAGGTATTTAACTGTATTTAAAAACAGTGTTGAAATACTCTTGTCACTTTGTCTCTGATCACTGAGATCAACTTGAATGCTTTACATTCTGTCACATCATGCTGCTTTTCAGAATTGCCACCTTTGATTTGTACTGAGCATGCCACTTATTTTAAAGACCGCAGATTTTGCATGAGTAGCACCATAAATACTGCTCTTCATTAGTTGACATCTCAATTATCAGACTTTGGCTTATGGCAAATTGAGATAAATGGCTTGCAAAGATGCCACCTAGTTGATTATAAATTACTGTCTGCTGGTTCATAGTTGTCTGTGCAGTTCCGTGATGGTAAAAGATCTTTATTGTTTATTCTTCTGCGACGTATTTTGTCATTTCTGTGCAAGTGTGAAGAAATTTTCTTCTTAGTTCCTGTTCCTTACTTGCTCCTTCACCCCTTTCTGTCACTCACAGAGCAGACAGACACTCAGGAATTTTTTCTTTTTATCACAGAAGTAAATCTATATTTGTTTTCCTTGTAAGTTGTTTTTATTTCTAAACAAAATCACCTTCGTTTCCCAGGTATTTATCAGGAAAAAATATCGTCACACATTCTGCTTTTATTTTTTTTCAGATATCTCCCTCATCTCTTGATTTGTTCTTCCTTCAGATTTATCTGTTTCTCTTTCATCTTTTTCAAGTGCACTGCTGCTCTGCTTTTGGGAAATGCTCCTATATACTTCACCTGCACAGCATGCTTAAAACTCTCTATTGGAATGCACGTTTACAGAATGCTGCAGACAGTTGCAAGCGAAGGAGTGGTCTCTGCTAATTTTGCTTAAGAATTAAGGAGACGACTCCATTGTTTTCTCGCAAATGCCTTGTGAGCAAGGAGGGGGCGCTGTCTCTCTCTAAGGGACCGCTGCTTTAGTGCTCTGGGGGGGCGTTTTTTCAGGTCTGAATTGGTGCTTCTGATGGTAAAAGCTGAAGTGTCTCCCCCCCTTCCACAGGGCTTTGTCAGGTGCCTTCATGTTGTCTGATTCGGTGGGACTAAGTGAAGCCCCTACACTCATGGTGCTTCTGTGGTACACAGAGGAGAACAGGCTGTGGAGGCTGGTCAAGCAGATTACTGAAGTGCGGATGTTTTTGAATTTGGAGAATTTAAACACAGGATGTTGCTATTTTAAGTGGAAATTCAGTTCCCATTTGTTTAAGTCTGGCAGCGTCTCTCTCAAGAACCAAAAGGAAGGGCTTGATGTTAGTTCAGCCTTACTTGGCAGAGATCCTGAATGCAAGAAATTGCCTTCTCCTCTTCAGGTTCTCCTAAAATACCTTGCATGGGTTTTGGCTTTTAATTTCCATAGCTTGGATCACCAGAAATGGAAAGAGGTCATTAGAGATTTTTCATGTGAGTAGAGCTCAGGAGATTTAGGTGAGGAGAAGCAGAAGTGAGGCTTTCTGCTTAACTGCTGGAGGACACGGTCAAGGCAATTAGTTAACACTATGTGTGAGCTCTGCCTCCTGTGTATTCCTGGGGACATGGTTTTGTCCAAAGTGCTCCCATCTGGTAGCTGAGGCAGCTGCTGTCTCTCCATCCCAAGTTGAGGAGGCTGTCTTGTTGGCTGTCCTGCTGCAGTGTAGGCAGTGCTGGGGATGGAAGGAGGACAGTGACCTCAGGCAGACAATTGTTTATAGCACAATAGGCTCCACTGCCTCTGTTCCTGTTTCCTTGGGCTGCCCAGAGCTCCAGCCTGCCACTGTTTGTTCCCTCCTTCCCCATGTCCTGGGGCAGCAAAGGGCTCTTGTGTCCAGCTGCCAATGGGTGTTTGTGCTGTGGCTCAATGCTCAGTGCGGCTGGACCTCATGTTCAGCCTGTGCAGCGTGTGGTGACTCATTCCCTCTTGGGGCAAGGCTGCCAGCAGGCCCAAGCTGTGCCTGCCCACGGAGAAAGTCGTTGAGAAGCTGTCACACATACTGCTTGGCTTGCAGATGCTCCTGTGTTCAAGATTGTCTGTCTTGGAAAAACTAGGTAGTATCTCACTTTGGAAACTTAGTCCAAACATAAGTCAGTGCTCCGCAAGTTTTACACATACTCTTGGAAGTGAGGGTTCCTCGAGGTCTTTAATTTACTACCAGCAATGTCTTCCAAAAGATCTCTGGGGAGTTGTGTCTTTTACTTGCAGCATCAGACTTGCCTTCTTTGTCTCTTTTCAAAATTCAGAGATTTTTTTTCTTAAGAGAGAAAAAGAAAAGTGGAAGTGCCTCCTCAAATAGGTCTGATGCACATAAAAATATAAAAAACAAAATGAGGAAACTCATGGCTGTGATGTAAGAACATCTTTGTGCATACAAGAAAAAAAAGTTACTGATTTGCTGTGAATATCACTTGCTATGGCATCCAGAAAAATATACTTGCAGAAATTGATTTGGAGTGAGAAAAAACAGGCATTAATGATACCATCTAAAACTCTGTTCTTCAGAATAGCCTTCTGAATTCTAAACTTGAAATGACTTGAAAGGTTTGAATGCATAGAGTCAGCACGTTAGCTGATATGGCAGTTAGGTTTGTTTTGCCAAGACTTGTCTGCTACCTATGGGTCCTTTCATGCAGTAGTTACAGCTTTTAAAGCAGCTTTACTCTCGGCACTGCTACTGTTCCAGAGCTTGAAGGAGATCAGAAGAACCTGGTAGAAAAAGAGAAGATGGTCAGAATTATGAGCAAGAAACTCATGATATTTCAGTATCAATCAGTAAAAAAGTAACATAGTGGTTGGCAGTAAGTTTTTGGGCATTTTTGAATGTGTGTATGTGGCCTTCCTCCAAATGTTTCTGCCCGTCTTTTGATTGTTGTGCACATAATGAAAGTTATGTCGCCTTAATCTTATGCCTATTTTTTTCTGTTATTTCAGTGCAATTTGAAGCTTAATGGAGATGGTTTAATGCAATGTGTAAATCTTGAATTAGACCACAGTGGGGAGATGCAAATTATCCGTGACCTAAGCTCTCTTGTTTAACCCCCGTGAGCCCCAGCACACATGGAGGTTTTACACCTCCTATAAGGCCTGGCAGTATGCTGTGTGTGGAAGCACTTTAGCAAGTGTGTTTTTTTCCTTCGCTTATAAATAATGAAATTGCTGAGGACTTCCATACTGTGCCTGACCTTTCCCTAAATGCTCAGTTCTGCAGATCAAAATGCTTGGATTTACATAAAAGACAGGCACAAGAATGAGGGGAAAAAAAGAAAAGCTGCTGATTATTCCTATTCTACGACAAGTTGGGGCCTTGGCTGTTACACAGCACGTCTCTCTGTGACCGTTTCTAATGCATCAGTTAAAGCCTGACATTGGGTTGTAGTCCTAATGTTTGACAAGTCTGATCACACACAAGAGCTGTTACTAGGGTAAATAGTTTGCAGCTGTTGTCTTAAAGATAATACATTTCCATTAAACTGGGGAAATCTGTATTGGTTATTTTAAGAGCCAATGTTTGTGTATAGCTGACATTACATGGTAATGTAACAGGGCTGTAACACATGCCAGGAATTTTGGCTGCATCAATCTACCGCTGCCATCAACTCCTCCTGCAGCAATTGCCACTCCTGACAGCAGGCAGACCACGAGATGCACCTGTGTGGCACTTCAGTCTCATTTCTTGAGATAACCAGTACCTTTGGAAGATGTGACCATATGCAGAGGAATGCATCCTATCCTCCCCATCCTTTTCTTCTGCCAAAGAGCTGTCTGGTGGTAGCAGCTCTGAGACTTCTCTGGGGAAATCCTCCAGAGCTCCTCTGCGAGGTCACATTGAATGATACCACATAGTTTTCTAGTCCTGCTTTTAGTGAGATGAGGTGAATAGTGTTCTTATAGAAATTCAGAAGTTTAAAGTTTAATTAAAATCTGTATACTACGTACAAAATACAAAGGTTATGAGGAAATGTTTGACTACAGACTCCTTTTAACTCCTTCTTTAACTCATTTAGGGAGTTAAATGGTATTATATTGTATTACTGAAAGAACATCCCTCCTCACCCCCCCCAGCCTGCTATTAAGTTCTTTTTGACCTGCTTTTCCACCTAAGTTCTTGTCCTTCATCCTCTGCAAATATTATCATGGAACACAGACCAAGTGGCATTTGCACTAGACTGGTACTTCTGGGTAATCTTAAATAGCAGCTACTTTTCATGACAGTGGCTTTTTAATCCTGCTTGATTTTTATGCTGATAGGTTCTTTGGTAGGAACTGTCAAGATTTTAGCTTTATATATATGATAATATTTATCTTTATATTTAGCTGTCAGTTGTATGATCTTCCTTCTCTTTGTTCTGAAGAAGGAGCTTATGTCCTTTCTAACCTCTTAATTATTTGAAAATGTGATTCACATAATGAAATAGTATTACCACCAGGCCATAGTTTCATTCAACTCAGAATTATTTGTCTTTGTGTGAATAGCTGAAGTTAGGATCCTTTTCTCCTTTTTATATATTGATCCCAACAATGGATATGTATTTTTGTACTTTGTACTTTTCAGCAGATCTTCAAAATTATTTTTATTGATAAAAATAATTTAACTCCTGGAGGAACCAGCAATTTATGTTAAAATGACATTGAGTGTTTCTCTCTGACTCTAATCAGCCTTCCGTTTCTTCTGGAGAGGTTGTTGTGTGCGTCAATATTTGAGCGGAAAAACGATGTTAGAACAAGTCAACCAACTCCCAAGATAATTTTACCATGTGTAACTTCAGTTGCACATTATTGCAATGTGTGTAGACTGTGAGTGTAATTGCAGCCTGAGCTGTGAAGGAAGCTCGTTTGTGAGGGCTGTGTACTGGGAGCATCTGCTGATGGATTGGTCAATTAAAAAGTTTTAAAAATACCCTCTTTCATTGGCGAGTGGTCCAAGGTGGAAGGACCTCTTTGTCCTGTAGGAAAGAATAAATTAACTTATGGACTGTGAGTGCTTACCAGAGGACTAGCCATATGACAGCCGAAGAATCCCTCCCTGTACCATCTGTAACCTGCCAAAGGGGTGAGGAGATTAAATGAAATGTGTGTTGTGGCACCAAGGTGAAGTGTAGGGGAGCCTTTGGAATACAGATCCTGCTGCTGTAACTCAAAGCTCCCATGGCCATCTTTTCTGTCTTTGCTTACTCCTTAGCTGCTTTTGTTGGTCATAAGATGCGCTTTGGCAGATTGCTTTGAAAGTTTGTATCAGAGATAGGAGTGTGACTTTGAATTTAGTTGGAGGCAACTAATATGTCCATCCAGAAATCACCAAAGTAACAAACCACATTTATTGGAAGTACCTGTCTGAAACTGTTTGCCATGTGACTACTCGGAAATAGGTGTAACTTTGTGAAGGAAACTCCCCATGTAAGTGCAGAAAGATATATATTGACTTTAGTGTTTTACATTTAGGTGACTAGGGAGCTACCAGACTTTTGTGAACAACTGCAATCGTACTAGTGCCTTAGCACTATAAAATAAAGTGTTTCCTGCCCTGCTGGTAAATTCCACTGGAATAACTTGGTGCTGATGTTGTCTAAAGCTGGATAGAAGCAGACCCGCCCTGCTTCAGAAAAGCAGAAGACCAACTCTCCTGCTTCCCTGGAGTGTGCCTGGGCTCTGTATGAGCTAGCGAGCTTGAGCTCTGCTGCTGCCCGAGGAAAAGTCACAGTCCTGAGCAAGAATGTTCTCTTTCCCCCCAAAGTTAAATAGCTTAAGGTCTTCTGCACCAGCCCGCTAGCATAAACCATGTTTCAAACATTTGAACATCCCCTGAACCCGGGCAGCAGGAGGCAGCGGAGGTCAAGAACACAGGTCTCACGAGTTCTCTTTCCGCCCCCGTGCACAAGCGCTTGCTTGAGTGCGTTTCTGTGGCAGCATTCAGGTGTGACCAGCACGGAGGACCTTCCTCTCAGACACTCCCCATCTTTCTCAAGTACTTCAGTAATGGCTGCTGTGGTTCCATTGACAAAATGAGGCTAAGAATTATGCAAGTGCCAAACTGTGTAAGGGGCATTTGTGTCTGTGGGGGAGGCTTGGGACACGTGGTTCTCTTGAAGTGGTCACAAATGAAGAATACTAACTGCAGAACTTGTGATTCCTGCAAAAGAAGTCTGTGTGCAAGATCGTTATTGGTTTACTGGTATCACTAATTTCAGAATGTGATTGAAATGACCACATGCTTTCCTCATAAGTTATATAAAAAGAAAGATTTTTACAAATATAGTTCTTGATGAACATTGTTTCCATTTCAACTTTTCCTGAATCCTTTCACCAGTGTTGCAAGCAGAGACAGTTGTCTTTGCAGAACACTTTCCACTGGTTCCTTCCATAAAACTTCTGTTCTTCTGAATGAAACATATAGCATTTCAACAACTGGCTTGTGTGACTAACCGTCCAGGATTTATAGTACACCTAAAAGCTGGGAAGGTAGGCCAGGATACCTGAGCACCATCAGTAGCAGCATTTGTGCAGGGCATGAGGACGAGTGGCTGAGAGTTTTGAGCTGGGAAGCTGGGCAGTTCCTTGGCTTGCCAGGCCAGTGGGGAGAACTGCCACTATGAAAGCTGCACGCGCGGAGTGGCTTTTGTGGGGCCGCCTATGATTCCTCCCCTTCTTACAACTTGGGAATGTGAGTCAGGATATTATTCTAGGACTATGGTTTTTACTTCACCCACCCACCCCTGCCATATTCTCAAAATGGAGGTATAAAAGTATGTAAACTGAAAAGTGTTGCCTTAACAGAAGAGTAGCCACTTACTGCTTAGCATGAGTTTAACCTCTTACAGTTTCATTAGAGTAATACAGGTTTTTCCTTCTGATCTTACAGTCTTTCTCCCAAGTCTCCTTCTTTTCATGGAGCTGAATTCTTGTAAATAATTTCAGCAGGGAGCACTGTTCCTGATAATCAGTATTGTGTTTGGAAGGTGATGGTGGAGAAATCTGGAATTCATTTTTCAGGAAAATGTTGTGGCTTTTCAATGATCACTTTGAGTCTTCCAAGTTTTGTTTTTTTTTTTTTTCTGCCATACCTGTGCTTCAAAGTTAAGAGTTCAAGAAAAGTTGAAGAGTTCAAGCTGTCTTAAAAATGCCAGTGTTATTTACATTTAAGCTGTGAACTAAATGATATATTAACATTTGCATGTGTGTGTTTAGAGCTAGTAACTGGCAAAAGACTTTTCTGCTTTGGTAGAGTGGTCCCAGAAAGGGACTTGTCAGTGGCTTCTTCATCTTGGATTGTAACATATAAAGATACTAACAAGAGTTGAGTCTTCACAGACTACGGATTATTTTGCTCCCTGGCAGGAGAGAACCTTCCAAAATTTCTGTTCTTTTGTAATAACTTAGTGATTTCCTTCCCAGATGCTGACTAACGTTCAGTTATTGCTTATCTTCATCATAGAAAAGTTATAGAAATGGTGTCTGCAGGGGTTCTGGTGGTTCTGGATAGGAATGTTGTGGACGTCCAAGCCAAGAACTCAACAACTGTGCTAGGGCAGCCCCATCCTTGCAGTACTACTCTAATAAATCCTGCCAGGACTTTTGTAAATCCATCATCATCTTCCTCTCAAACACGTTTGTGCTGTAGCAGCATACACTTGCTCTGTGTTCCTGGAGTCCAGAAAACAATTGTGCTATGGGTCATATTTGTTTTTCAAGCTATCGGCTGGTCTTACTATTCTAGGTTGTCAGCCCAAGAATATCAAATGGAAGCTAACTTTTTCTGCTGAGTTACAGGTGTTTCCAGGCTTTATGTTTTTTGGGCCCCTCACTGCAAGAAAGACAGCGGGGTCCTGGAGCATGTTCAAAGAAAGGCAACAAAACTGGTGCAAGGCCTGGAGAACAGACCTTACAAGGAGCGGCTGAGGGAGCTGGAGTTGTTTAGTTTGGTGAAGAGGAGGCTCTGGGGAGACCTTATCGCTCTCTACAACTCTCTACTTGAAAGGAGGTAGTAGTGAGGTGGGGACTGGTGTCTTCTCCAGAATAACTACCCATAAGATAAGAGGAATTGGCCTCGAGTGGTGCCGGGGGAGGTTCAGGTTAGACCTTAGGAAGAATTTACACATGGAAAGACTGGTGAAGCATTGGAACAGGCTGCCCAGGGAAGTGGTAGTGTTCAGAAACGTGTAGATGAGGCACTTAGGGACATGGTTCAGCAAGCAGGGTGGGGATGGGTTTACAGTTGAGCTTGATCTTGAAGGTCTTTCCTAAATGTAATGATTCTGTGATTCTGTGACTTGTCTGATAAAAGCTTCTGACTTTTTTCCATAGTACTGGATTCTAATGCCTTACTAAGAGCTGTATAGCAAAAATACTCATATAAATCATACTAAAAAATAAATAAAGTACCTATAAAACACTAAGTGTAAAATTTGCACGGGCTTATCCCTAGCACTCCCTTTCCAAATAGCACCTTTGAAGTAAGATACTGTCAAGCAAGTTTTGAGGCAGATGGATTTTGAGGGCCAGATTGTAAACCAGTTATAAAAATGTATCTGTAGTGAAAATATTGATAAACTATTAAGTGTTTACTGCAGAAATGGATCTCCATAATTGCTTTATGGAAGAGTATCATGTACCAAAAAAAAAAAAACCAAACCCCCAAAAAATAGACATACTTCTTGATTAATATTTTTTGATCATTGATTAAATATCTGTAGGTTGTGGTAAGCAAAGCCTTCTGCAGTCATGGAGACCTTTCTGTTGAGGCTTATGCAGAGTGCAGTTTGAGTGGATTGCTGTTTGATTCCCATTCGTGCTATTGAGTTAATCTTTGTTACTTGTAAGAAAGCTATATTTATGCAAAAAAGAAAAGCTCAGCGGCACTCTCACCCGAGGAAATGCAATTTGAGCCTTAATTTAAAGCTTTAGTGGGGAAAATCTGGAGGTAGTTTGTCTACTTTCAGTTCTACCTTTTACAGGAAGCCAAGGCAACACGTGTGTTTATCATTCACTGGAGTTGAGTGAGTAGCAATTGGAAAGGCAGAAAACTTCTAGCAGGGAAGCTCTTAACCCTTGGGCCGTCCTGTCTGGCCGCACACAGCAGGCCGGGGACTGTGTCTGTGTATGAAGTGGCGCCACTGCCCAAGGTTTGTTTGCCATATGGCTGCTGTTCCTGGGGTGGAGGAGTGCCAGAGAGGTTGATAACATTCCCATTGTGCCTACATGCTTCAGATGTCACTAGAAACCAGCTTAATAACATAGTTTGGGTTGCACAGTAGCAAAACTCTTGTTTTTTTTCGTGATTCAGTTCTTGCTTGGAAAAGCACAGTCGAGTAATTGAAAATGGCACAAACTCAGACGCTTCTGTCTTCAGGTGTTGGTGACATTTAAGAAAATGCTTATTCTGACCAGGTCTGTTTTGAGAGACTAGGTTTTACTTGGAATTTAAATTGTTGCAAGGAAAATAATAATCAATAGAAAATTTCTGTGATTGCCAACAAAATCATTCCGGGTGCATACATAAGTCTAGTTCAGAGAATTAAAGGTGGGAGTAATTGGAGCTTTAAAGTTTCTGGAGTCATTTCTTATCAACTTTTTTTTCCCTCAGTTAATCCTATTTTAAATATAACTGAAAGGTTATGTTTAAACTCCTTGTTCGCAAAACTGACAAAGGAAAAAATCTAATAGCTAGTGTTTGCGAGCTGAGAAATGTTTGACTTTCAGGCATCATGGGGTGAAATATCTTAAAGATAAAGGTGCCAAAAAGATGAGCGGAATCTATCTGCCCCAATTTTGTCATTTTTTTTTATTCATGGCGTAAAAGGTAGCAGGTTGTGGCTGTTAGCACAACAAACTGTTTACCTCCGTAGAGCTGGGGCATTTTTGGGTAACAAATGGAGTTAATCAGAGCTCCGTGTCCGAGAGCATTTTCTCCTCTCCTGAATCACTGGGCTGCTTTCCGAGCCCAGCTCCCTCGGAGAGCGCTCCAACAGCGCTCCAGGAGTGAGGGCGATGTGCTTGCAGCTGTGCTGCAGCTTCCTGGAGACAAAACTTCACCTCAAAAGAAACAAATGAGGTTAAGTTTGAGCGGCAGAATTAATCTTTCAAAGCATAGTTAGGGAAAGTGGCATGAAAATCCTTGAGCATACTTTAAAAATAAGCTTGAGATAAAAGCTGCAGCTCCATGGACCTATAAATTATGGAACACTTTTAGGCTGTTATAGACTCTACAAGAATCAGTAATGTGATGAATGAGAACTTGAGTGATCTCCGAAGCACATTCTCATTAGTTTGTCATAACCTGCACATTTGTTAGGTGTGCTCTTATTCCTCCTTCCAAACTGTACTCATGGTTTCCTGTTGAAAGTTTATAAACATCTTGATTGGGTGCTTCATTTTTGGTGATTTGTATGTCTCCATCAGCTTGTGGTACAGCAATTAAATAATCTGAGAGGAGACAGCTTTTAAAAATATTTAGATAGTTTTTAATAAGTGGAAATATTTATATGAAGAGAAAAGCCTGTGAAAGGGGGGTTGTTTGTTTAATTAGACTTTCAGTAAAACAAAGGTGGTTGCACGCATGCAGCTGTCTCCATGTGAAGTAGCAGTAGCAAGATAGATACTCTAAGCTTCAGAAAGATGATTCCATGTCCACCCAAGTAGTGATAGGATCAAGTCACCAACCCTGTCCTACTTCTCGTTCACTCTTCAGGAAAATAAGGGAATGAAACTGTTAAGAATGATGTCAATTTTGCAGTTGTCTTAGGAAAACTGCAAACATAGCAATGGGTGTAGGTACTGGATCTCTTTTAAGGCTTCAAAGACTCATTTTTATACAATGTTGAGAAAGCATATTTGAAGAATCCATAGTTTAAGCCAGCCCAAATCCCTGTTCCCTTCCTGGGGGATCATCTCCTTGAAGTTCAAGAGTGGTTCATGTCCACAAGCAGGAAAATCAGTAGAGGTGACAAGAAGCCTGTAAGGGTGAACAAGGAAGTCCTGACAAAACTCAGACGTAGAAGAAAGTTTGCAGGGGTGGAAGGAGGCATAGGAGTCCTGGGAGGAATACAAAGATACTATCCAGGAATGCAAGGAAAGGTTTATGAAAGGCAAAGCCAACTGGAGTTGAATCTGGTGAGGAGTATCAACGGTGAAGGGAAAGCTTCTATGGATGCGCCACTAGCAGAAGGAAGGCTGGGGAAAAGTGAGCCTGCTGCTGAGTGGGCCGGGATCCTGGGCCCAAATGACAAGTAGACAGACGTACCTCATGCTTTTATCATCTCAGTTTTTACTGGTAGGACTGGTCTTCAGGTCCTGAAACAGGATTCCTGCCATCAAAAAGTGCAAGAATGAGGAACTAGAGACTAGTCATCCTGATCCCTGGAAAGGTGATGGGGCAAGTAACCCTGGAAAACATTTCCAAATGGATGAAGAACAAGAAGGTAATTGGCAGTAGTCAGCATGGATTATAAAGGAGAAATCAGACCTGATCAGCCTTCTGTGATGAGATAACTAGTTTGGTGGCTAAGTGAAGAGCAGTGGATGTTGTCTACCTCTGCTTCAGCAAGACTTTTGACCCTGTATCCTATAACATACTCCTAGACAGACTCAGGAGGGGCGGGCTAGAAGAATGGACAGTGAAGGGGATTGAAAACTGACTTGACTGCTGGCCGCAGGGAGCTGTGCTCAGGGGCATGAGGTACAGCTAAAGGTCAGTCACTAATGGCACCTTTCAGGGACTGATACTGGCACCAGTGATGTGGAACATCTTTCCATCGTGGCCTGCACTATGGGACACGGTGTTCCTCAGCAAGTTTGCAGAGCATCCAAAACTTGGCAGAAGAGTTGATACAGCTGGAGGTTGGAGGTTGTCATTCAAAAAGATTTTGACAGGCTGAAAAAAGTGGGCAAAGAGGGACCTCCCTTCAAGAAGCGAGGTCCCAGAGCCGATCGTGGGGAGAAGCAATCCAGGCAGCACCTGCAGGCTGGGGAGCAGCGTTGGGAGAGCAGACCCTGGAGTGCTGGCTCCATGTCTGGGCTCCTCCATACAGGGCAGACATGGGTATCCTGGAGTGACTGCCACAAAGATGATTTAGGGCCTAGAGGGTCTAACGTAAGAGGAGAGGATTAGAGAGCTGGGGCTGTTCAGCCTGCAGAGAGAAGGCTCCCAGAGGAACTGATCCAAGTGTCTAAATCCTTGATGGCTGTTGCAGCCTCTTCTCGGTGGTATCAAGTGAACGGGCAGGAGAGAATTGGGCACAAAGTGAAATAAAAGAAATCCCTTTGAAACATAAGATTTCTTTCTGTTTGCTTGTTTATTTTTACTGAGAGGGTGGTCAAGCACTGGAACAGGTTTCCGAGAGAGGATGGTCTGTGGTTTGGGAGATGCCCGAACCGCAACTGGAGTGTCCTGAGCAACCTGCTGTGGGTGGAGGCAGCTTTGAGCAGGGGGCTGGGCGAACTGCAGCCTGCTTGAGGTTCCTTGCAGCCTCTGTGATGGCTGTGATTGTAAGTTAAGCCTTTGTGGTTAATTTTTTTGAGTTCTGAGTGTCACCTGCTCGTATGCGCTGCCACTCTTCCTCCCCGCCTGGTCATTACGGAGTTAGCAGCTAGCTAACCCGTGCGTTTATCAGATTTGTGGTTTCAGTTTGCTTTGGGGTTTCGCGGCAGAAGCCATTGGTGTGTGCTGCTGTGTCTGCCTTTGCTCCCAGACGTTTTATGTCTGGACCCTATTTCTACAAAGCAAGTGCTTGTAGGTGTTTTGATAGGCGAGGAAAAACAGGAAAGCAAATGACGAATTCCAGTCAAACAGTGCAGTGGCTTTTAGGCTCAGAGAACAGTGGGTTTGTCATCTGGATGTTTCTAGCTCTAGAGGTGTCTCTGAGCTCTGTGGTGTCATTGTGAGAAAAAGCTGCTGTGGCTGGACCGAGCCGTGCCTGTGGCTGAGTGCAGCTGTGGCAGCACCGAGGGCCGTAATGCCCCTGAGGGGCTTTGAAGCTGCTTGGAGGCTAATATATGGGGCCCTCAGCTGCCACCGGTGCCCGGGACGCATGCGCAGGCCAGGGTGCTCTTTTGGCTCTGACTGGCAGAGGGGCGGCCAAGTGTTTGCCTGGTGTCTGTGCGACCTTCTGCAAGTGGGAAGGAGCAACTGCCTCCCTGTCAGCTTAGTTGGATGCAGCCCTCAGGGCTCCTGCTTAGGCAGAGCCCTTACTCTGGTGGCACAGTGACTGCCTTTGCTGCGGGAGCTGCACTGCTGCTCTCTTGGCTGGGTCTCGCCGAGTTCCCCTAGCCACCCGCTTGCACAGAGTGCACAGCTAGTTCTTGTTTTCCTGTTTCAACATCTGAAGTGCTAAATGTTTGGTGGAACATCCTGCGGCATGGTTTTCCACGGAAGAAAACAGGAGGAAAAGCTTTACAAATTCATCTATCCTTGAGCCACTCGGGCTCTTAGTACAGTGATGAACTGTAAAGATATGAACAGTAAATATACAACGACTTTTTTTTTTCTGCCTCTGACTTCCTGAAATTGCCACAGAGATTGTGTGGAATAAAGGGGAGAATCTATGGGAGCCTTGTTGCACATGTGGTGTCAGGGATCCTTCCAAGAATGGCAAAGGGCATGCTGTATAGGTGGTCGCAAGCATATAGCCACTATAGCTGACATAATAGCTGACGTGGAGGAGTAGCATTATTTTATTTTCACCTCCTCCAATGTGTAAACCCAATGAAAGTGAATTTATCTTGCCAACAGTGAAATGCTGTGAGTGAGTGCTCACACAGCAGGGGCCTGCTTTACTGCATGAGTTATAGTGAAACGTGGCATAATGCAAAAAAAAATTAATAGATAGCTTTTAGGTTAATAATGGTGTATTGAGCAAAGGAGATACAGAGTGGTTACTGCGGCTGGGAATATTTGTGGACTTGAGAACACTTCCAAAAATAAAAAGCCTCACAAGTCTTGCAAACAAAGGCTAGAACATTGTCCAAGAAATAAAAATCAACATTGCAGTGCTGCCAGCTGAGCAGATACTACTAAAGTAGCACAAATCAATTTCCTTTAATCAGCAAAGAAAAATGCATGCCGTTTGCTGTCTTAACCATAATGGGCCTTTCTGAGGTTTTCTCTTTGGCCTTCTTCTAGTAGCTATCCACAAAATATTACTATTAAATATGCCTTTTTGCTATAGACTCGTGGTCGACCTGAATATCTTTCATAGAGAGTCTGTAGCTGAATTAGTGCTTTCTTATTTCTTTCAAAGGCATGGAAAATAAATGTGCAGTCAATAACTATGCAACATGTTTTTCTTTTTCAGTGGAGGCGATAGTGGAGTTTGACTACAAAGCTCAACACGATGACGAGCTGACGATCACTGTAGGTGACATAATCACCAACATCAGGAAAGATGATGGAGGCTGGTGGGAAGGACAGCTCAAAGGCAGAAGAGGTTTGTTCCCTGACAACTTTGTAAGAGTGAGTACAAAGTGGAACCATTCTTGTGTTGTGTGTATACATTTTGTATGCTATCCTGCTCGGACTAAGGATCAGCCTTTATATCGTAACATTTTCTGTATCTGAGAACATAATAGATTGCAATACAATTGCAATTTCAATACCCCATTGAAGCTGTGGGACAGAAAACATTATCTGGAGAGACAGTGTAGTTTGGATATCCTGAAAACAAAGGTAGCTACCCCTACATTGCTCTGCTATTTAGTGGTTATGTTCCACGTGTGGTCTGGGAACAGCTTATGTTTCAAAGGCAATAGAGCAACTAGTCTGCAGACTATTGCATGGCATTCACAATATTTTCTCTTCTCTACGACTATTTTCACTTTATCTCCAGAGTGCTTTCTTAGGTTTTATAGAAGCATTATGCAGAGGTTTATTCATGGCTAAACTAGTTGAGATTAATTAAAGTGGATTTCCCAACCAGTTGTCTGTAAAAAAAAAAGCTTCACAATGTATATCATTACTTTGTATTTCATGTTGTATGCCAAATAACTTGCAGAAGTACTGCTTTTAAGATAGCTCTTTAAAGTTTTAGAAGTATTTTTTTGTTTGGTTGGTTGATTTGGATCTGTGTGTGCGTATCTGCACATATCACCTAGCTGTCCAGGACCCCTGGGGATCCTGGACCTGGAGGTCTGTGCAAGCAGATCCCATTGCAGACCTATACTGTTAGTTTCTATAAAGTTCCATGAACCTAACTCTCTAGCTCTGAACCAAGAACTACAGTAGATTGCCTAAAGGGGATTTGTGTATGTCCGTTACTGCAACTTCAGAGAGTCTTTGGGAGTTTCCCCTTTCAAATTGTATGAAATTTTTTTTTCCTTTCCAGGCTGTGTGGTTATGTGTACACACACAAGGAAGTTAGTCCATTTTGCGTCAGTAGTGCTGCTTACGTGGAGCCAAACTGGGGAAACAGTTAGGTAGCAAACATGCAGAGCCATGGCAGGGGGACGTGGGAGTCTCAAGTGCTCCTGCGGGGACAAACATGTTTGCATCCCAATGCCTGCTCTTGTCATTGCCAGAAAAGAGGGATTAGCAGGAAGTGACAGCCTGAAGGAGATGGAAGGGAGTAAAGGGGGAAAATGTGCACCCTGTTTCTTATGAAATCTCTGAAAATCCACACATTAAAGTCCCAACTGGTTTTGGACAGATTGTGTATTGATAGTATTTTTATTTAATTTGAGCTCTAATAAAGTTGTGCAATTCTGTGAGAAAAAAAGCTGTTCTCTAAATAATTAAAAGCCATATTAGAGTGTTGCTTATTCTCAGTCACCTTAAACATAAAGTCAAATAAGTTTGTTATAGCTGACCAATCCCTCTCTAAATTAAATAACACAATTTGTAGCAAAGATGCTGATTTCTTAAAAGCACCGTTAATTTGTGAATATCTTGAGTGGAAAAAAAAATCTTTTTAGGTTTTGTTTCTTCTGTAAGACTTCTTGTGCATAGAAAACTGGAAAACTGTTAAAACATAACAACAATCTCATTAGAAATCTTTCTCTCTGTTAAGATAACAAATAACTGCATGAACATTTTTTAACATGTGCATGGAGAGTAGAGGGCACCAGCGATTAATTCATGTCCCGTTACAGGGGGAGCCTTAGCTATTCTTTTGCATCAGGAAGGATAATTGAGTGGCCAGTGAAAAGGGGCGCTGTAGATGAGCAGCAGAGTTGAAGTTAACTCCAAATTCCCATTACTTACCTGGCGAGTTTTCATGGATTGGTTTCTAAAATTTGCTGCAAAATATGTAATTATGAAGCTCTACTTACTCTAAAATCTTTGAGAAAGTTATTTTGAGGTCAAAATTACTATTAAAATTATCAAGGTACTTTGAATTCTACCTGAAAGTGGAGAGTGTAATTTCTTATGACAGAGGATGGTTTTCTTTCTCCATGGTGATTTGATTTTTCTGTTGAATAACTTCATGATGGCATTCCAAATAAAAGGTTGTATTTTGAAAAAAAAATTTTGGACTGAATTAAAATCATAGCATTAGTACCATCAGGAGGCCTGAGTGATCTCAGCATAGGTTCTAGAAGTACAATTTGGAGAGAAAATGGTTTGGCAGACAGATGTACAAATTGCAAAATAAAGGGAAACATAAAGACACTGATTTGAAGTGTTGCTTAAGAAAATCATAAATATGTTATTCAAGAGAGCACTAGGCTATGAGGTGGAAAAGACTTTTGGAGTTGCCTGTAATGAGTGTGGTTATAATTTCATAGAATAAATTTTTTACAGTAGGAGACTAATGAAGCGAGGAGGTCTAGAGACAGAAGTGAGCAAGCAAGAGGAGAAGAGAGGTAGCAGTGGTGCATCCGCAGTACATCAACAGTCATTTGTTCTTCAGGGGACTTTCACTGTGAAGTCATCAGAGGTGCTTCCTGTTCTTGAGTCTGCAAACGGCTCTGAATTAGCTTTCTTTTCCTCACACACATACGCAAAGAGAACATACTGGTCCGTATTTTTCTTTGCACTGCAGTTCAGAATGCAGGGTTCAACGGATAAGGTATTTGGAATTTTGTTTCTCTTTCACTTTCTGCTTTCTATTAGGCTGCTGCTATGGTCAGCTGGAATGTAACTGTGTTAAGAAGTTTGTCCAAATGTGAGACATGTAAGACTTAATTTGCCTGGACGTATCTACTGTCTTTAGAGATAGTGATGCTGTCTTTAACAGAAGCATAAGAAATGGGTATCTGTTTTTCTGGTTTGTTTACTTACTTGCTTTCTCTTTTCCATTTTGATTATTTTACTGTAGAAATAGAAGTGTAAAAGAGAGAAATGTGGATGGATCCTGGTTTTCTCTTCAACTCTTTGGAATCAGTTGAAAAACAACAGGTGGCAGGCACAGTGCATTGTTCACATATATGGCATAAAGTTCATTTTCTGTGTGAATTTCTAGCTAGAAAACTTTTCCTTTATATTTTCTGGTTATAAAGTACAGAATTTGGATTGCAAAGTAATGAGGGTGATGTGCAGTTATCACTTTTTCTGATATAATTCTTATAAAAATACCATTAAGAGATAGATTTGAGGCCTTTTTTTTTCTTTTCTTTTTTGAATAGTCTTGTGTACACTTGCTCTGCAGTGTAAAACTGCCTGTGTAAGTGCAGCGGCAGCCGAGACGGTTAGATTTGGCAGATAGCAAGTGAAGATGTAGAAAGCAGGAAGCTGTGGTGCAGAGCTGCGCGGGCTGCTGGTGGTTTACCAAGGCAGCTCCATGTGGGCCTGGATGGTGTCACACTGGTAAACTGAATTTTATGCCTGTGACAACCTTCAGGCTTGCCTGTTCTCTGGGTGGCTCGCAGATATAGCCAGCAGAATTGTGTGTGTTTGTTTTCTTAATTTCTTTTCAAAAGAGAAGGGAGGGTGGTTAGAGTTATTTTTGAAGCTGTGGTGGGGAACGATGTCTCTAGAATCAGTGACCCAGGACAGGGATTTTGCATAACTTACTGCTGCCTCCGGTCAGAACAGCAACCCAGCTTTGCTGGTTGTAGAGGAATATAATCTTGAAACAGCACAAATCAGTTGTAGAAATACAGAGATGTTGGTTATGCTGAGTCATAGATGTGCAGTGCAGATCCTTATCTGTTGTTTGCTAAATTAGTTAATCTTCTTCTCTTTGTGTTTCTTTTTTCTTTTATTTTTCACAATCAGCCAGGGGTTGCAGGGATCACAAATGAAACCCAGAGTGATTCCTCATGGAGAAGATTCCTTGTTATTTAATTCTTTTACCCTTATGCACCCCTTTCCAGGAAGAAGTGCTACCTGTCCCTCTTGGTGCTTTCCTAAGACTTTTCTAACAGTGTCAGGCTTGTCCTCTGCCCTTCCAGAAGCCCCATGCATCCCCGTTTTGGCTCCTGGGAGAGAAGGAGACCATTCGCCATGGGATGGATGCCAGAGCACTTGGATTCTTGCTGTGCTTGGTTTCCCTTGTCCCCTTCAGCTGCTGCCACTTGGTAGCAGTGGGGCTGGGGAGACCGTGAGCTCTAGAGCACCAGGCTGCCACCTCAGCCTCTCTCCTTAGCCTTTTGAGTGCTCTTCACTCAGTGAGGGCTTGATGAGCTTTGCTTAAGTAGCCACTCTGGAAAGCTGTGACATCTGCTGACGCACTGGTGTTGTCTGCGGACTAGGGAAAGCGGTGCTATTTCTGTCTGTGCTTGAAAAGATGTGTGCTTTACGGGTCACTAAAACCTTCCGGGTTGTTGCCTTGGCAGGATTTTGCTGCTAGGTGACTGGGTTTTTCTGTGGATATTCCACTAGAATGCTCTCTACATATTGGAAATTCCACTAGAATGCTCTCTACATATTTGTTCTCGGTTTTCAATTTGTGATATTGTAATTCTTATGTCTTCTTGGGAGTGAGATCCAGTAGTCCTGGTTTCTTATAACAGATTCTGGGTGTATCCAATGAACTCGTTACCCTTATGGTGAAATGCAAGAGACTATAATTGGTGAAAGAAGCCTCCAGGTTGATACTATCATGTGAAAATGTTGCATCTTTGAGCATTGCTTCTCTTGATAGGAGTGAAGAAAGACATCATGGAAAGAAATCTGGCTCCACTCATGTATATTTATATGTTATTGCTGCTGTTACTGCTTTTACAGTGTGCAAGCAAGCTCGTAAGGCAAAGTCTTTCTCCCTCTCCCCCCGGTAATCGCTCGTCCCAGCTCCCCTGAAACAGTCTTGCAGCAATCTGTAGCTTCTGGCAGTGGTAGTTCTCCCAAGGGAATTCAGCGGGGAAGGAGCATCAGGGCGCTGGGAACGTGCCACACCTGGAGCTGCTGGGCGGGTCCGGAGGAGGCGGGAGCCGTGGCCAGGCGGCTGCTCCTGTGTTGGGCCCGGCAGCGGTGGCAGCCTCCTCTTGCCGCTCTCCCTCTCTGGAGCTGGTGTACTCCCTGCTGCATGGAAAGCGTGTTCCCGAGGTGGCAGCAGGATGGATCCCGTATGTTTTCCACAGGGGCAGTGTGGGATCGGCTCGTGCGAGGTGTTTGGTGCTGAGGAGGGCAGCAGAGGAGCTGTACAGGGGTTGGGGAGGAGGAGGAAGGGCAGCTCTTTGGCACTGCCACCAGTTAATGTGTTGTGGCATCTGGATGGCTTGGGAACGTTGCAGGAATGAGAGGGTTTTACATGTGGGGAACCATCCTGCCGTGGACACAGGGTGATGTGCAGCTTTGGGCCGCTTGCTGCATTGGAAACGTGCCAGCCTGTAGCCTGCATACATCTTTTAAACGTCTTTCCATGTGGATTACTTAGATATTAAGTGGCATTTTCAGTGAGTAAGAGGGACGCACAGAAATAGAAGAAATGCCCGTGACTGTAAAAGAAGCTGTTCTGCTGCTCCAAGGATTTTGCTCTAACAGTTTGTTTTTGAATTCTTTCATAACGGTCAAACACTAATCTATGAAGAGGAAGCATGTGTATCTGGGAGGCTGGGTTTTTTTGATTGTTTATTTAGGATTTTTAGTTTTACACACAGGAGGGCCGAGCCAACCTCTCAAATGTATCATGTGTAAGTCACCTAACCACTTTCAAAATTGCCTTTATATGAAGTGTGTATCAACTGGAATGACAAACTATTTGTAATGCTTGCTATTGGAAGTCATATCTGACTAATTATATGTTTATATACTTGGTGACTGTATGTGCTGTGATTCCTTTCAGGGTTGTTGTGGGAGACAGCTTTGAGGTTCATGCTGGAGATCAAATCCTTAAAGGATTTCCCATCTCCTGCCATCACCCTATCACTTATTTTTGACTAGAGTTTCACTGCAGTTAGTAAAAATGATAATGTGATAGAGTATATTAAAGAAGTTTAGGTTTATGATCAGATGGTGTAATTCTCTTTGGAGTCAAAGAGAGACAAGTATATGTGAGTCTCCTAATCCTCAATTTTGGCACTTTCATAGCCAAATTTATATTGTTTTCATGTAACGCTGAAGTCATTCAATTATCTTTAGAAAAGGTGCAAGTGAACTCAGCCGTAATGTAATAGATGGGTTATCTGCTCATGCTAACTCCAGGCTGCTTCTTCAGTGATGGTTACTTAGTGCCGGTTACTGTGACCGGAGATAGTAAGGGGTGAAAGGGAAAAATCAAGTTAAAGCCCCCCAAAAAGCACAGCTACCTTCCAGCCAGGCAAACTTGTTATCTTTGTAGTAGAGAGTATTGACTTTGTCTTCTGTTGATTTTGGGGCTGGTAGAATTAAGTGAATCACCAGTCACTCCAGCCTGGGAGTGCTGGGTGCATGTGTGTGCTGCCTCAGGGAATGTGGCTTCCTCTGCTGCTTGCTGCGCTGGGTCCCCGGCGCCCTGTGAGAGCGTAATTCAGCACTGTGATTCCTCCAGAGATCTTCTTAGCCCACCCAGAAGCCAATCGGTATTATCAGGAGTCTTGATTAGAAGCACTCTGCCAACAGCAAAGTTTTGCAGAACAGGCTTCTCCGACAGCTGCAGTGATCCCTTATGGTTAGAGGGCATTACTCTCAGTTTGGCTGTCTTGTGATACCTAACTCGGCTAAACCTTGCTTTCCCTTTTATATACATTTTGGTAATTCAGCTGTCTCGCATGGTGATCTGCCCAGCTTGCCACGGGCTACCCTTGCGTCCCCGGCATGATGTGGTCCTGGCACTTTGGAGATGCGGTTGAGATTCATTGCTGTCAGATGTTTTGTCAGCCCTGGCCTAGCACCTACGAGCTAGAGTTTGCTGTGTAATGTATTTGAATTTAGACTGCATATGAACCCCTTGCAAATCCCACAAGTCATTCAGTCGCCTCTGCAAATGTATGGTTGTTCTTTGATGCATCCCATCTTTTAATCACATTTGTGTTCCCAGCTGCCAAAATGGACATATGTCTGATCGTAAATAAAACGTCCAAATGAAAAGTCTGAGAGAAAACCCACCACCCTTACACAGTTGTTTAACTACGCTGAGTGTTAATCCAAGAGAATCGTACCTCTGGGTTATATAATTATTTTTTAACTTTTTTTTTTTTTTTGGTGGAAGAAATCTAAGCATTTCCAAATATAGAAAGTTAATAGTTCAAAATTTTCAGGGCATAGTAAACATGACTTGACCAAATCTGTGCTATACTTAATAAGGACTTAAACTGTATGTAACATTGATACTCTTCTTTTTGGCTTTTATATGGGAAAATGTAAATCCAGCACTGAGGTAGCAGTATCTTACAGACATAATAAATTACTGTTCTTTACTCCTTTGAATAATCTTCTTTGTGTATCTTTTTTATGGCAAAGGCATTAAGTTAATTATAGCAACCGAAGCTGCCATACACATCTGCTTTTTACTGATTTCTGACAGGCTTGTTGCATTTACTCGTAGCTCAAGAGTGATGATATTTTGCCTTGCCTAACTGCTTATCCATCCTGTGAGCTCATAACATGTACATAAGCTGCCCTGTGCTATGTGAATTGAAGGAAAAAAAGAAGACAGGTAGGATGTAAATTTCAGTCTTTTATCATTCCTTAGTATTTTGCATCTCAATTTTACTAAACTACCAAGCACAAAAGCAAGATACAACCTACTTCTTGTAAACCTTCTAAAACGAGCAGAGTTCTTCTTACTTGGCTGTATTAGTGAAGCAGAGGTGAAAAATGATTGTGACTCAAACTGTGCTAGAAAAAATGAATAATAATATCTACATCCACCCACAAAAAAAGTAGATGTATGTCTTAAAGTAGTGTTCAACACAAATTATAATATTTCACTTTTGGTTTAGTGGAATTTTCTTCAATTTTTTGTTAAATATTTGCTGTATAATTATAGTACCATGGAAAAAAAAAGCCTTGTAAGTGGAACCATGTTAAATGTGGTGTTGAATGCTTATAAATGTGTGTCTGCTCAGTTGTTTTCTCTCTTCCTACACAACTTCTTCATTTTGTGACCTTCGGTAGATTCATAATGCAATGTCGTGGGCTTTTATTTATTTCTCTCTTTGACTCCATGGGATGTGCACTCTCACAGAGTGAGCAAATGGAAGCTCTATTATCTTGAATTTGAGTTGATCGGTTCTTATGAATAGATAGTCACAAATAAAGATGAAGGTCAAACCCCCAAACTGGTTCATTACCGATGTTTTGTCAAAGTATAAAATGATAAACCTAAGCAGAAGTCCTGGAAGGAGACAGGATTCATGTAGCTTGCTTTGAGATAATATCCGTATTCTTCCCTGTAGAAGGAAAGGTTATATGTAATTTGAAACCTCCTTAACTGAATAGGTGAGCACAGATCCTTTAAAAAGATTGTACGGAAATCAAATCCTCATGCAGGTAATTCACTGAATTTGATGGAATGACTAGAAGAGCACAGCTGCTTACATGCAGCAGTTCTTGTAGGATCGACTCATACATTTGATAATATGTTTTTAGTGTATTCTTTGTTGGAAAGACTGCAAAAATTCCATTTGAAGGATTTTGAGAGAATCCAATCTCTCAAGTGGACGTCAGAGGGAAATTTTGAGTAAGTCGTGGGAGGGGACTGACACTTTAAAACATATAAATAAGACTTTTTTTTTCCTCTGAGAGGAGTAAGACTCCTTCAGAATGTTTTCAGCAGTACATATGTCTACGTATAGTAGCCATGAATAAAGTGTATCTATATATGTGTGTGTGTACTACACAGTGTAGTATATATGTGTGTAAGTTAAGGTATGTGAAACCATTTTAAAGGGACTTTCATTTATTTTACAAAATAGAGAGGTGGGAGAAGGAAATATATTCTCTGATCTAATTGTTCAATGTAACACTTTTCCCCCGTTAAGCAAATGCTAATCTTTTCTATTTCAAGCAGTATTTTTACAAAGAAATAGAATGTGTATTGCTGGTCCATCTGAACCTTGGTGACACTTTCAGTGACGCTCTGTCATATTGACCTCAGTTGGCTTGTGCTGGCATTTTTACCTTTCCATGCTTCATTAGTAAGCATTCAGAAAAAAATCAAAAGCATAAATTTTTGTTTAGTGATTTTAAAGTGTCTTATTTATTCATTTTATTTTTTTAAGGTTCATTTGTTTCCATTAGTTTCACATGCTGCCCTTAACTTCCCTCTCCTCTACCCAGCAGCTTGTGTGTCAGTTTTGTTTTCTGATGAAGCTGAAACTGGGTGTAGAAGCTACAGGCAGGCTTGAGGAGCTTTGAGAGCTTGATCCCATACTCATGCCTGGAGTTATGTGTAAAGTAATTGTAACATGTTTGTTACTTGGCATGCTGTAAACTGCCCCTCTACTCTACGTGTTGTGTGCTTCTGCTGTCCGATCGCAACCGTGTGATGCTTAAGACTATAAAGAGCAAGAGAAATATTTATTTTAGCTGTGTTGGAGAGGTTTGTCTTCTTTTTTTTAATTTAAAGAGTAGGTTGAAGAGTATTTAAGGGGTAGGTAGAGCAGTGGTGGCTTTCTAGGTCATGCCTTTCAGCTTGTTTCTACTGAAATGAGCTATTGCCGCCACTGAACAGTTCTTAGAGGGACAGACCGGAGATAGGATGTGAGTTTTAATGAGCAGCACCACCTGTGCTCAGTAATGAGAGCTGACAAACGTGTTCTGCTTCCGACTAATGTTTTCAGACATTCATAAAGTGAAAACAAGGTTTGCAGGGAGAGGCTAAATGGCCATTTCTTACTAGATTGCGGTACTGGGAACCTTGTCAGTTTTTCCAGGCTCGTTATTTCCTTATCAGATTTGGCAGCAAAGAACAAAATTAAAGCTAAATGCTGGTAACAAGCCATTATTTTTAGGTAAGGCTAACACTATCCAGTTAGACTGTTTGAGAGGAAATGGAGATGTGTCTCTTTGCTGTGATCATAATGCATTAGGGTCAGAGGAGGCTGGAGTCTGAAGCTGTACTGTTAGTGCAAAGCTGCTGTTATAGTGATCCCATCCATTTATTGAACCTTCACCTCCCAGGAGCAAGTTTTCATGTTCTTGCTGCTCTCAGGAAAATGCTTGTAAACAGATCTGGGAAAAGATCATCTCAAGTAACGAAGATGAAAATAGAGAAGTGGTTCATTGCACATGCTTTTCCAGACTTACAAAAATTGATCTCCATATTCTAGTAATGATCCAGGAAAGATCACTAGGTGCTACGAGCAGACCTCTTTGATCTTGTGACATTAACAGTGCCCACTTAACCATGTGTCTTGGGAACTGGATGTGTGCCCCTTTCACAAGGACATGCTGGAGTCTAGCTGTGATCTGCTGCAAAAACCTAGAGCAGAAGGTAGTACAGGCACAGCTGCTCTCGTGGGTGTGCTGTGAGGAGCTTCACTTGCAATAGCTTCTTGTGTATCTCGTCTGGCCTGTGCATACTACTATATTTGATGGTCTTAAGAACATTAGTATTGTGGGGGTGCTTTTGCTGTGAAGCAGCCATGCAGGGAACTTCTGCTTCCTTGCCACCTAGTGCAGTCATGCACAGTGAGCGAACAGGCCATGCCAGTAAGAGCACTCGGTAGGTTAAACCAGGTCCGCTGGGTTAGCTGTGTCTGCGGCAGGGGCTTTGGGGCAGGTTGCGTGCTCCTCATCCAGCCGTGCTGCGGAACACAGGCGGCGTTAGGGTTTCCCAGCTGTTCTACTTTCTTCCCATCATTGTAGCAAGCCTAACCTGATACCTGAAAGACAGATTTTGGTATTTTCATAAAATTCATAAATCATGAAAGTAGGGAGTTCTCTAAATATTCAACCAGAAGAAATATTTGAGGATGCTCTTGAGGACTCAAAAAAACAAACAAGTTTTATTCCTATTTTTAGGAGGAAGGATCTGGGGAGTTACAAATCTGGGCAGCCTTGCATTGATCCATGGGAAGGTTATGAAGAAAATATTCCTGTGATTCTTTTGCAAACATATTAAGGACAAGAGGGTGTTTTGCACAAGTCAGCACAGGTTTAAGAAGGGATGCTGATGTCCCTTGGCTTTCTGTGCCAAAATAACTAGTTTGGTGGGAGAGAGGAGAGCAATGGAGACTTGGCTTCAGCAAGGTTTTTGAGCCTGTCTCCCGTAACGTCCTCATGATACCCTGGGGAAGTGCAGACTAGATTTGTGGGCAAGGTAAGTGGGTTGAAAACTGACTGCCAGACTCGAAGGGTTGTGGTCAGTGACACGAAGAGCAATCAATAAAGGTGCCTTCCAAGGATCGATGCTGGCGACAGTGCTGCGGAACATCTTTGCTTCATGACCTGCATGATGGACAGGGCACGTGGTGGCAAGTTTGCAGAGGATCCCAAACTTGCAGGAATGGTTGGTACAGCAGAGGTTTGTGCTGGCATTCAAAGATACTTCGACTGGCTGAAGGAGTGGGCAAAGTGGGATCTCAGGAAGTGCAGAGGGGAGCTGGTTGTGGGGAGGAGCAACCCCTGGCAGCGCTTGCAGGCTGGGGAGCAGCATTGGAGAGCAGGCCCTGGGGGTCTTGGTGGGCAGTGAATGAGGGTCAGCAGTGTGTCCTGGAGGCTAAGGCGGCCAAAGGCATCCTTGGAGGCTTTGGGCATAGCGTTGCCTGATGAGGGCCTGGGGGATCTGACAGGAGGAGAGGCTCAGAGAGCTGGGGCTGTTCAGCCTGCAGAGAGAAGGCTCCCAGAGGGACTGATCTGAGTGTCTAAATCCTTGATGGCTGATACAGCCTCTTCTCAATGGTTGATACTACTTGATAGGGAACGGGCAGGAGGGAGTCGGGCACAAAGTGAAATAAAAGAAATCCCTTTGAAACATAAGATTTCTTTCTGTTTGCCTATTTATTTTTACTGAGAGGGTGGTCAAGAACTGGAACAGGTTTCCAAGAGAGGATGGTCTGTGGTTTGGGAGATGCCTGAACTGCAACTGGAGAGTGTCCTGAGCAACCTGCTGTGGGTGGTGCAGCTTTGAGCAGGGGGCTGGGCGAGAGGATCTGCAGAGGTGCCTTCCAGCTGCCCTGTGGTTTTGTGAAGGTGATTTGCCCTGTGAAAATAGTTTGGCTCCATATGGATATCTTAATTATAGAGCATTTAGCTGGAGTATTTGCTGAAACTTGCAGGGTAAGACCCTGCCCACCTAGAGAGGATGCCTTGGGAACAAGAGCTGCCTTTTCGGTAAGATTAGTAAAGTGTTGGTTTTGGTTTCCACTTCTAATTATAACTGTATGCCTTTTTTCTTTCAATGGGCAGCACTTTTCACACTTCAGTTAAAAACATGATGCCTTTTCCACGCTCACAAGCTTGTGCCAAGAAAAGAGAAAAGAAGGGTTTTGGCAACATTGTAAAATTACAAATCTTGGAGCATTTGAATGGATTGAGTGAAATTCAGTGGTGTGTTTTTTTGGTTGTGGGTTTGTTGGTGGTGTTTTTTGGGTTTTTTTTGGTGGGTTTTTTTTTTTTTTTTTTTGGTTGCTTGTTTCTTCCAGCTTCCTGGGAGCTCTGCCATTATGTGTATCCCTTTACTTCCCTTCTTTCTTTCCCCAACTTTTGAAGCAACCTTTAATTTTGAAGAGGTGAGATTATTACAAGCCACAAGGAACACTTTGTGAAGGTTGGCAGCTAGACAGAGCAGAGTTCAGTGATGGCAGGTGATAGTGGGATGAATTCAAGCCTTGTCTCATGTAAAGAAATGGCAGAAGAGAGTGCTTGGAAGGAACTACTGAACAAAATAGTATCCAAGCAGGTACAGGTATCCGAGTGCTGCTCAGTCATGAGAGACAGAGATGTGAGCCCAAGTAGCTTCAAATCAATCACAGGAAAGGAAAAAGTTCTGCGTATATATTGGTTTATTTCAGTGAGGAAGCAAGAGAATAAGATGAGCTTGGAAAACATCCCCCTAAACTAACTAACTAACATACATTTGTTAGTTCCAGCCCTCTTACTCTTGCAGGCCATTGCTATAAATTAGCAAACAGGATGTTGAAAGTAGTCATTCTGCTGTTGCTGTTACGGCCGGTGAATGCCGCGACATCCCTTTACACTTTAGTCTAGATTTATTAATGGCCAGCTATGGGTACTTTGTTCTTCTCCTGGGTTAGACAGCTTTATTTTTTATTATCTATTTTTATTTATTTAAGTGGTGCAAGGTAAGTTCTGATTCTTCTGAGATACTCATGGCCTTTCTGTGTGTTTTGTTCCCAGCGTGTGTGTCTGTTCTGGACAAATGTGCCAGATAATGATATACAGTATTCCAGGTGAAGTTACACTGGCACTTTGTGTATTGCCTTTGATACTCCTTTATGCATCTAATATTTCCTCTCGTTTTCGATAACATGTTTGTGGTTCTGTTGTTATCAAATGGCCTCAGATCTGTAGATGGGAGCATAATCTCCCCTCTGCTTTTGCAATATATGTGGTGATTTTTAATATCTTTTTGAAACCAGCCTGAAGCTGCTTTACTTTCTCTGAAACGTGTCTCATTCTGAGATCTGCTCTGTAAAGCTGTACAGTCATGATTGTTTCGGATTTGTCCCTGTCATCAGGTTGCTCTTGTATCACTAGATACTAGACTTACAGTTTGCTCTTCTCTCCGAAATCACTTTGTCCTGGCGGAGACCATGTGTGTGTTTCAATTTGTGGACTGGATCTGTGAGCCGTGCACCATCTGCATGCTGTCTGGTGAGCAGGATGCAGGCTGGAGGGAGTTCTATTGCACAAGTCAAGCGCTGAAGTGAGCACCAGGGTTTTCAGTTACCTTAAATAGCCTCCATTTTGCCGTTACCACAGAGCCATCTTTTCGGTACAACCCTCTCTTCTGCTGCTAATTATAACCTTGTGTTACGAGACCCCTCGTTCCTGCAGCCAGAGAATTCCCAAGCCAAAACAAGAGGAAAGAAGGATTTAATAATTGAGTGAAAAATGATTGACTGGAAGGGGAGGGGAAAGTGAGTGTGGAAGATAAAAACTGTGATGCGTGTGGGGCTTTAAATGCCTTTGTGGTATGATTGGAATAATCAGGCTGCCAAATGAATCACGCTCTGCTTTTGTCATTCATGGAGAGCTCTGCTAAGATAGGACCTTTGTATCAGCAAGATCTTTTTCGATTCAAGCATGTGAGTAGCCTGATTGGTCTTGAAGTCAAATTTCTTTTCAGCAGCCATATTCAAAATGTGCTATATCCTTGCAAGAGAGATGCATAGAAAGCAACAGTCAGCTAATAATAAAAAATACTGATAATAACTAGCTTCACAATATATTGTGAACCAGGCAACAGCTCTCCGAGTTGTGGCATATTTTTATACATCTGAGGAAACCATTCCCTCATATCCGGTCCTTCTTGGCTGAAATGAGAGCAGTGTGGATGTCCTGCTGCAGACTTTTGTCCCTAGCGTAAAGGAAAATTGGCAGAGATATGGAAGATCTCTGATCAAGATCGAACACAAAACAGCGCTTTGGAAATCAAACATTTGCAGCTCAGATTTGTAAATCGAGGGCAAACTTGCAAACACCTGCTGTTAAGTTTAATTCAGGAAAATAGCAGAATTCTGTCATTCTGGCAAAGCAATCCAGGAAGAAGATTCTAATGACCAGGACCAAGTGAAATTGTTGGCTGCCATTAATACAGGCAGAAGGAAAAAAAGGAAAGGCCTGCAGAAGAACAACATGCAATGTTAGGATTTGCATTGAATTCCCAGCAAAGGTTGAATTTGAAAAGGGGAATTGAAAAGGAGTGGGGAATAAGCTGTGAATCGAGGATAAAACCCTCTTATAGGGCATCATGGCCCAGGTTAATGCGCTGCTAAAAAGTTAGTGGTATAAAAAAAAATTTTAAAAAAACAGAGAGATGAAAGTAGGCTGGAGGAAGTGAAGTGTAATGTTCAAACACAACATCTCTGCATTTCCTTTTTTGCTTTTTTGTTTTCTTTTTTATTTGATGAGGACTTTTTCCTTCTCTTCCTCAGTTGTTGCCCTTGGTAATAAGGGGGTCCCTTTCCTAGCAGACTGTAAGCAGTATCTGTAAACCAGCTCTGCTCCACATCATTTAGGAATGAGGCAGAGTGGCAAAGCGAAGGAGACTTCAGGGAATGGATAGAAATGCAAGAGGAAGCAGAATGATTCAGGAGCCCTCCAGCAGGACCTGTGTCATTTACATGGAGGGTAACAAGGTTTCACACAAGCAGTGAAGGGATCTTAGGTTAAAATAATGGTCTTTTTTGTGACAATGTCTCTGGCAAAGAAAGGTACATCTGTAAGGTTTTGTCCTGCAGTCCTGTTCAAAGTTGCCAGGGTGACTTTGTAGTGATTTCTCCCAGCTAAACTCCTTTTAAAATTGCAGTCAGCTGTGTAGACAGCATCATTTCTTCAGACTTTTTCACATTTATTCACTTGGCTGTCATAGTTCTACATGTGACAATTAATTTGTATAGGTTTGTTTTATGAAATCTTTTTTTACTAGTGGTTTATAGTGCTGGCACCAGGGACTTGATCCAAAGCTCATGAAGTGGATTAAATGGCTCCCTTTGGATTGCAAATGCATAGTGCCAGTAATGAAATGCATTTTTTAAGTTATGTTTTTGCTTTGAAATTTGAACGTGCTGGGGGGAGGGGCATGTTCCTATCCTTCTGCAGACCTTGCTCTGAATTTGCTTGCCTTCTCTGAGCAGCAGCAGCAGCAGAATCCACTGCAAACTGCAGGGACCAGTGCTGTGAATTAAAATGGCACATACCTGGCCCATGGTTTGTCTGTCTTTTTCTTTCTTGAAATCTTGCCCTGTTTAATTGCACTGATAAGAATAAATTACAATTGTTTAATAATCCTTGCAGAGGCTGAGCATCACTGAATTCTCATTCTTCTCTGTAGCAACAGTGCTCTTGTATCAGGAGCCGTGTTTGCCTCAGTAAAGCAGGATTCCTAACAACTGCTGCTTTGGGCAAGCCCCTTTGCTCCCACCAAACCCCTTGGAGGCGCTTCCCATGGAACGTGCCACGTGTTTGGGTCGGGGCCCACGGCGCAGCGGGCTCCTTCCCTCTGCAGTCCAGCGTGCTTCTGGCCTGGGGTTCACAGCACTCTGCGCGGGCCAAGGACTCAGCACCTGCACAGGAAGCCTGTTCTTGCAAACCTCTCTTTCTCCTCAGGATCCCATTAATCTCTCGTTAATGGTTGCCTGATCTGAAATTGTTGATACATCTATGTAGCTTGCCTCTAAAAAGCTCATTCATGCCTCTAATACCTGCTTACCCTAAAGCAGATCTGAACATTCAGGAAGGACATTGGTAGCAGTTTAATGGTTGCAGTAGTCGCTGCTCTGACACAAGCCTTTGAACAATCCGGCATTCTGTTTGGTGACACTTTAAGCACAGAAGATGCTAAATAAAGCTGAGTATTCTGCTGTCTAACACTAGCAGTGCAGATGGCAAACAGCAGTTTCATTCTTTGTGAGCTTGGACTGCTTGCACTGTGTTTGCATAGATTCGGGCATGGTCTGAAGCAAGGAGGAATAACAGCTAGCTGTCTGTTCTGAGAACAGCATGCCAAAGGCCCATCCAGTTAGGGACACTATGTTTCTGGTTTGAGTTTCAGTTTGTTTGGCTTTTTTAAACATGAATGATGGACAACTTGTTTGTGTGAATGTAGTGGCCTCAAAGTAATCACAAATACAGTATGATCATAGGATCTAGGGTACCGGCTTTGTGCAGCTTGCGGACGAGCTAGAGCTCTCTCAGTAAAGAAAAACACACTACCTAACATGGGAATTATTTTCCCTGTTTAAATGGAATTGCAATGGTTGGAACAGCCACAGCAGGAAGATGCTGTCTTATTGAATTGCACTGCAATTATAAAGAAAGATTGTTGTGGTCAGCTTGCTGCCTTCTTGCTAATTTTGTAACAAGAAGTGTGGAAAGAAATCTGACTGCCGTCTGTGGCAAAGATGCTGACAAAAGCAGCAAGAGCGAGCGAAGGCTGCTGTGGTTTCGCGGAAGCCCTTCCTGCAGTGGCTCCGTAGCCGTTCCAGTGAACGAGGAGAGCCTTCCAGCTGGGCTGTCGTTTGCTGCCACGAGCACCTACCCACAGGGCTCTTCCACAACTCGAGGAGCGCAGGGAAAGCTCTGGTGACTCTTGGAGTGGTGACACTCACCATGCAGTATGACTACGATCCTCTAGGATAAGTGTCCCGTTTTCTGTAGGAATTTGTAGAAGTTGCCTTCTGCAGACCACAAAACACTTTTCCCTGCTTTTTCATTTCTTGTAAGGAAAGAAGGAAGAAATTCTCCCAGTGAGGTGGGATGCGAAACTTTCCTTTAGCATTTTCACTCAAATATGATAGCTTGTCATAACCAAACACATTTGCTAATATGTTCCTACTTTAAGTGATCTTTAGTTAGGTAATCAAAAATATTATTTTAATTATGGTAGAGGTGATGAAGAAAATGATCTGCTTGTTCTTTTAAAAGCACGGTAAATCTGGAATAAATGAATTAACATCACTAAAGCCTAAGGCGTAAGTTTAATTAGTTACTGAAACTGCTTCCACATTCCTCCAATTATGCCATACGTATCTTAGGGAATGTTTGCCTCAGTTAATGGACTCCTAATGTTTTATGTTTCAAGAATTTATGTTACCAATGTTAGAGATGAGAGCAAATGTTAGTTAAACTTCTTTTAATTCCTAAAATTATAGTAAAATTTTAAAATGCATAGCTGTGGCTTATCTCCACGCTTTTTTTTTATTATTATTATTCATCTCTTAAGAAAGGTTTTCTGACCTTTTGCATTCAGAGGCATTGGGGATTTATTACACTCTATAAATAAAATCCTGCTGAGGTGCCAGAGCAGTTGTGTCTGTATGTGAGTGAGCGGCAACACAACATGGGTATGTAGCAGGATTCAGAAGCCAGGAATAAAGTTGCCTATTCTTGGGGCACAGGGAGAAGATGAGATAAACTCAGAGAAGCTCATGGCCCTGGTCATGCTTGTTGTATGTAGAAGGGATCACTGGAGTAAAATATCCTCCCCCTTGAAATTGGGGACATGGGACATGGGAAAGCTACAGCTCACTAGGTAGTAAGCAACATTGTGGATTTTCTTTTCTTCCTTGTTCTGAAACTCTTTACTAGGAAGAAAATATCTTGAAATGCATAATTTTTGGAAACTTCATGCTACTTCTGTGGTTTGTGAGTTTGCTTTTAACTAACAGCATGTAAGAAAAGCCATGAACCTTGGCAGCCATTGGCTTTGCCGAACCACGCATAAATCTGCCTGTCTCCAGGTATGCCTGGGAGAATGGGAGAAGATTTCAGAAAAAGAGTGTTGTCAACTGTGCTGAGGTAGCCAGAGAGCTTTGAGGATCTTGGAGACCTCAAACGTGGCACAGTTTCTCTCCCGCTCTGGCTGCTGTAACCTAGAATGAAGGAGCTAGAAGAGTTGCCTGGTCTTTTCTCTGCTGCTCTGTGGGACTTTCCTGGGCAGCAGCTGGAGGAGTTAGAGAAGAGGTGTCTGCTTCTTGATTTTTGAGTGGCTGTTTTCCTGCTCAAGCTCAAGCTGAAGTTGATCTTCCGAGACCAGAGACACAGATGAGTCACACTCCTCCCATCCTCCCCAGCGCTGCAGGAAGCTACTTGTGGCTAGAGCTGAACTCCTGAGGTTGATGAGAAGCAAGAGGAAGCATCTGGAGACGCTTACTTCTGCTTACAAATGATGAAAATTATTTAGGAAGAATTTGCTTTAATACACTTGCTGAGATGTGGGGGCTAAGATAGGGTTTTTCTTCGCCCCGAAGCTGTTAGAAAGGTGTTTGCTCTTTTCCATGTGATGCAAGCCTGAGAAATTCCTCTTTGATATTTTCACTGCAATCCTGGGGACCAGGTAGGAACAAAGCAATATTTCATTTCAAACAGCAAATGTGCATGAGAACATTGCTGTGTGAATGTCTGTCTGTTTTAAAATAATTGTCAACAGTCTAATCCAGTGATCTCATTCTTTGCTGTGAATGAAATGAGCTTCTTTTTTAAGTAATTGGATTTTTTCAAATGCAAACCAACCACAAAAATATTTCAGTGTATGAAGAAGATATACAATGAATAAAGAGTTGCTAAAGATATAGGAGAACGATGAGCACATGGAAAATAAGAGTAGGAATGAACATGGACTTACCTGTTGGCAGGCTTTGAATGCCAGTTCCATTTAATAACTGCGATGATGGAAGCAAGAGAGGGGGGTAGCGGGAGGGTGATCTGTAGATGTCTCCCAGAAATCCTCAGAGAAGTGGACATTTATGCCAACTGTATCGCCCTTCTGAAGATACAGCCGGTCTTTGGGGTGGAATTTACTGTAATGTCTTCGGTAGGCTAACTGCTTCACATAGTAAACCTAACAATTTAAAGAGTACAGATATCTTAGTAAAATGATTACACGTGCTGTCCATGATTGGTTTGACTCCCTTTGGCTAGAGCTTTATAATCGCTGTAGTTTACAGCTAATGAAGGCAGTTCCTGCAAGAGGAATGCTTTCCCCTTTGCGTGTAGGGAAATACTCTGGATCTTAGGTTTGTAGGATAGGGATCTGGTTGCTATGAGCTGATTTGAGCATCTGAACGGTTCGACATTTGTGTGTTTGTACAGTCGACAGGAGGCTTGTGATCAGTCTTGAATAAAATTCTTGGTATGTTTAGCAGGATGGGAAGGAAAGCATAAAACAGAATTTATGAAAGGTGAACCTCTAGCTGCAAGTGAAGGGTTGCCTTAGTAACAGTGAATGGCCTTTATTCCTCATTTCTCGGCTTTAGTGGAGTATAAAGAGTCTTAGCTTTTTTATAGGAAGTTTATTAGTGAGCAAATTTACTATAAGCTGCATGATGAAAAATATTTTTATTTCCTGGTTTAAATTTTGAGTATGATAATAATGTTCCTTCTTACGAACGATCGAACAACCGTGTCTGAAGAGACACCACCTGCCTCCTTGTGCGTATCCACAGTGTTAGTTACTGGAGTGTTAGTTACTAAACGCTGGTTTCAAAGTTTGTAGAAGCTCAGTGAGAGTGGGGAGCTGTATTGTGATGACCCACGAGCATTCCTTGTCTTTGGTTCTTCCTCTTCTCTCTTCCTCCTCTTTTGCTTTAGAGAAACCCTTCCATTGTGCACTGCTGGAGCATCAGTGGTCAGCTTGGACTCAGTGCGGGCCATAAACACAGAGTTTAAGTCAAACTTGCAGTGAGAAAATTAGAACACGGTCTTATATTTGTCACAGAAGATCTGGAGTGCTTGAATGCTACTTGGTGTTACATCACACACGAGCACAAAGACGGCTTTGGCGCTCCTGTGGTGTGGGAGTTCTATCTATGTGCGTTCATAAGTATTTTTAATTTAAGGGATTGTGATGGATCAGGGCTTGCACTCCTACACAGTCACCTAAAGTGGAATAATGAGCTCTAATGCATAATTGGATTTACCTACACAATATCCATGTGTATCTTCTTCCCTAAAAATGGCAATTAAGAGATAACAGCAACTCGTGGTCGGGGACAAATCGGATTGAGTGGAGCTTTCCTACAGGCTGTATGTTAAAGCAAACGGTGCCTTTAGAAGAGAAGCATGCATGTTTGGTCATATGGTAAATAAACTAATTTCACTAATTTCACTGGACAGACACTGGAAAGTCTGTCTTGCTGACAGATCTGAGTACATCTTTCCCATCTTTTCTGGGAGGAGAAGTCCTTGAGCTATCAAATTGCCATTGTTCCAGTTGCGAAGAGAAGAGGCTGGTTAATAATGCAGAAATGCAACTGTAAAGTATTGATTTTAAAAGAAGACAAAACAAAAGGATTGAGAATCTTTCTTCAATTGAGAATGTTTCAATCAATGTCTAGTATTTTAGCATCAGAACTAGGACAAACTAGCACTTGTGGCAGGACACAAGTGTGGAGTAGCCCTTGGCCAGGTGTCTGTATCTGCTGGCAGATGAAAGAGCTGATGGTGGCAGAGGACATGTCTGAAAAATTGTTTTTGCAGGAGAAAAAAGGAATTGATTCATTTAAATGAAGCTCAGAGCAAAACCCTGTGGGGCTATAATGCATCTGTAAACAGTGGTTTTAATGGCTCTGTTACAAATGGTACATGTTAGTCCAAACTTTTAAAGTATTTCATGTTATATATAAATACCATAAAATATCCTGGCTATCCATGAATGTGGAACTGAGCTGAGGCGGTGGCCTGAAACCTGCCTGTGGTGGAAGTTGGAAGAGCTAGATGTTTTACTCCTGTTTAAATATTTACTTACTAGAGTCCCTGTAAAGAACATTATTGAAAATATGATCATGCAAACTAAAAGGGTGATACTGCCCACAGACCAGCACAGGCACGTTACGCTGGAAGGGCTTTGAGCCCGGTGCCTACGGGATGGAGGGGCCAGTTAGTGGCTGTTTTGTGTGCGCTCGCTGCAGTCAGACCTACAGTTTGTTTCCTTCATGGCCGTCTAGTGATGAATCAGTGAAAAACATTTCCTTGTGGTTAATTTCTAGACCATTTTGCTTAAAGGGAAGTCTATTTATATTGGTACCACAATGATTAAATTAAGCGTGTTTTGCTGTGGTATATTGGACAAGCTTTTCTGCTGAATGTTAAGATTAAGCGAGTTTAACTATTGCATTCTGTAGCTACAAGTTAAATCTTTAGTCTGGGGTAAAATCCAGGTCTCTGCTCAAAGGAACATTTTAATTCCTGATGACTTCAGTGGAAAAGGATCTATACCCTGGATCTGAGTAGATCTGCTCTAAATACGAGTAGGCTGATGATGAAGCTACAGCCAAAATCAGACCAGAGTCCGTCTCAGGCAGTTAACGTGTGTTAACGTGCGGTACTTGTGACACACGTGGGCCTGCAGAGCAAACCCAGCACTCCTCCCGTTTCAGCTTGCAGGTCTGTTTAAGAGCGTGTACTTGAGCCTGACCGGAGTTCCTCGGCTGCTGCCGCTCTGCGCGGGCCGTGGAGCAGTGCGTGTGCAGGGAGCGCTCCAGCCCCTCCAGAGCGGGCATGGGGAAGGCTGCAGTCCTTGCATGGGGAGCCCACGTTGCACCGTGTCCTGCCGCCTCCCTGTGCTCAACTCCTGCGCCTGGGAACCATGGGGCTGAAAGGAGAGGAGCCCCGTGTGCAGGGAAGCTTGTGCTGCACGGGAGCCGCCGAGTGCGGGGCCAGCGGCTGGGCCCCCCACTCGCGCCCAGCCGCGGCCACCCAGGGCCCCCGTGTTCGCTTTCCGAGGGAGGCCAGGGTTAACTCGCAGGAGCGGGGTTGTGTTGTCTCTAACGCTCTCCTGGCTTCTTTTCAAGGGTGATTCGAGATGCTCATCTCATGATACTACAGAAAAAATCTTCCCTTGTTTAGTTTAAAATTATTCCTGACTGATCTTGGCTCATTTACTCTCATTATTTCTATTTCTGATTGTATGTTTCCCTCCCTTCCTGTTTGTTGTTGTTGTTATTGCTATTCCTTCCCCTCTGATGTATTTATAGAGAGCAATTGTATACATTGCAAACTAGCAGACAGGCCAGGATCTTCTGAATTCCTCTTTCAGGACTCTTCTGCATTAACTGATGGTCCTCCTAGCCCTGTGCTTTTCCTTCTCAGGCGTGATTCGTCCTTTCAGTAGTGCCCAGACGCGTATGCAGCGCTTCAGGAAAGGTCAGCTTAGCACAGCCAGCAATATTTGTTCAACCTTTAATTACACACTGACAGGCTTCTTACCACAGGGCTGCTGCCCAGCTCTGGCCTTCTCTCTTTGCTCCTTATCTTGCTTCAGTAGCTTTCCTTTCTTTTCCTTCCCTTCTCAGGCTCTGCTGGTGAGAAAGCTTCAGCCCTGGCGTCCCTTCCCGGCAGCAGGGCCGCCCCTGCTGCACTCCTGTCTGCAGCCCTTCCTCACTGCACCTTGCTGTTTTCAGCCTGCCCAGCTCTCACCCTTCTCTCCCCAGCTTTGTGTTCCCTTTCCCTCTTCCCCTCCTTGCAGCTCATCCTGGATCTGCTCTGCCTCAACCTCCGCTCTGCCCCTGGTTTCCTTCTCCAAGGAGCTTCTCAACAAAACCCTTATTCCCAGGCAGAGAGTTTTCCTCCCTCCGTGGTTCTGTGCCTCCAGACTCCTCTCTGCTCACTCCTAAGGAAGACATCTGTGGAGTCTGTACAAAATATTCCTGAATCCGTTTTTGCTTTCAAGTGACTAGTTTTTGACCATATTGTTTAGATTTTTGTCTGGATAGGATAGCAAAATCCATCCTCCTATTATAAGGACTACCCATGGTAATTTAAAAAGGCACATAGTAGTAAAACATTCTTCCAAATACATGTGTTCCAAGATTTGGGATCTTAAAGCAGTTAAAACTAGTTAGTCCTGGGATTGTTTTCTAGATTCTTGTGCAAGAAATAAGAAAAAATAACCGAACATTTTGGCTTCTGACTTTTTAAACCTTAAATAAATTTTATCACTGTAAAATTTTTACCGAAATATAACTTTGTTGTGCTAATTAGATAAATACAGACTTTACAGTAAAAAATGGTTTACAGTAATGGGGAATATGAGTTGGATGGTATGCAATTTGTTCCAAAAAGACAAAAGAAGGTCAAACTTGTTGTTGATCTCAGTTTTGACTTCAAAACACAGCCATAGATAACTAAGAATCATAGAAAATAGATATTTATACCGAATAAATGTTTTTCTATTCCTGGCAGGTGTTTAAAAAACATCAAACATTGACTGCATTACTTCAGCCAAGTAATATAGTGTTGTTTTAATCCATCACACGTAACGTGAAAAAAGAGCAATTTCCATGTTTTGACAGAAATACAAAATGCCAATAAACAATTAAAGGTAAATTGGATTTTTAGCTGGGAATTTTATTACTCTGGAATGCAATTTATAGCTAACTACCTCTGGATATGACCTGTGTCTGTCCACATACTGCAGAGTGTGTGTTTGAGTAATAACTATTCACCCTTACTGTGACCTGTGCTCCCAACTAGGCCCTGCAGTAGTTGTTGGGTTTTTGCCTTTCTGCGGTTGCCCTTAGAGGAGCTTAATGGGTTGTTCTAACCCAGAGCTGCTTGAGGAGTTTGTCGGACAGTTGTCTGTCCAAAGAACATCTGGGCAAGTTTCCCTACCCTGTATTTCAGGAAAGGATCCCTGTGCTGGTGTTCTGGCTGTAATATTCCATTTGAAGGCTGAAATTTGGAGTTGCTCAGATTTTGCAAGAGTCTAATGACACCCAACGATTTGGTTATCTTGCAATACATGTTAGCAAAGCATGGAATGAGTTAGATAAAAGCCGTGGAGGCTTGCTGTGCTCTTAAGAGGATCACAGGATCAGTCAGAGAACCAGTAGTCAAGAGGGCTGTAATAGTCTTTTTCTGTGCTGTATTTGGTATTTGATTCTTCTTGTCTTTTATTTGTAGTGCTTGTCGCTATGAATGAAGTAAAATACTTTCCTGTAAAGATGTTATACTACTTTACATCATGGCCAGGGACGGGTACTGAGTTTTCCTGGTTTGTTCAGCTTCATACTTGTATTAAGCAAGCAGTTTTTGCATGTGAGAAGTCAGAAATCCAGCTTGAAATGCAGTCAGTGTTAGTGCTAGGTTATATTTTCCTAGAAGAAAAGAGAATCCTGGAACAGCAAAATGCATTTCCTCATGTGCAAAAGCCAAAATTTCCCAAGGCAGCAAGTAGATACGGTGTTGACTGAAGTGCCTGAATTCTGTCTGTTGCTAGGCAGGAATAGTGCTGAACCACCTAGAAAAAAACAATTTACTGCCTTTCTGAGACCACCAAATAGGTCTAGAAGTGCGTAACTATTGTGACAAAAGTAACAGTCATGGGAAGATCCTCCACCCATTTGCTCCTCAGTGCAAACAGTGTAAAGGTGACAGAAACAGCAGAAAAAGTGGAGAAAGCTGAAACTGGGTTTTCTCATATGTCTTAGAAACTCTCCTGTGCTCTGGGACTGGACCATTTTAATTTCATGGGAGGTAATCTAGCAGTGTTCAATACGCAAAAGGGAGTAAACTTCCTTGCATGCACAGCTTACAGCCGTATTCAGGGAACATCTGGACGTCACAAGGAGCGATACAGAGAGGACTTGGGAATCCTTCTAAACCTCTTCCTTGTGAGCTGGCTAGCTTCCCCTTGGAAAATGAAGGCGTATTTTAAATGGACCCGCTCCAGCTGACTTGCTGCCTGACCTGGCAAAAGGCACGTCCTGAACTGAGTCTTCATTCGAGCCGTGTGGTTGCTGCCCATAAGACTTGAAGCCGGCTCTCAGGAAAAGCCCGTGTGAGTTTGGGGCAGTATAAGGGTGCAAGCTGTGTAAGGGAGGGAGGTTAAGGTTGCCTGGCTTTTGGGTAGTGGTAATAGAAGACTCATTTTTTCCCTTGGGACGGAGAACGGGTCTGGTGAATCACCTTAGTAAAGTGCCTTGGGTTGTTTCTCGGTCTGTGGTTCCTCTCTCTTGGCGTGTGTTAATAGACATTGCTGTTGTTGCCATGTTTGTGCAGCGCCTCAGAAACCCCAGTGCATGTCAGCTCTGCTCTGTTTTCTTTCCTGCCGTTTCTTCTTCTGAAGCACTTAAAATGCCAGAAAAGCCAAGTCCCCTTAGACCTTCTGCAGGCGCCTCTGTCACCATCTTTGCTAGATGACACATGGATATAAAACTCTTAAGCAAGTGCTCAAGATGTGGGATGGAAAAGGGTCTGGGGCAGAGCCGAATTGCTCCCAGTGTAGCCCAGCTGCAGAGCTGATGAGGTGTTTTCTAATGAGACATCTCAGTAATGTGCGAGACTGAAAACAGAATCTCTGTGAAATCTTGACTTATCAATTTAATTGTCAGGACACCCAGAATAACTGTGTCACCACTCCAGTTCCCTTTTAATTACAGGAGCATAGGCTGGTGTTATGACCAAACAGCGTGTGCTTGATGCTACTATTTACAGGGGCATTTACAGTGCATCTAAAAACAAAACAATCTGGTTCCCACACAAGAAAACTAACGTCTTCTCTCACTGTAAAACAGTAAAAGCAAATAGAAAAATATGACTATAAAGTGCTGTTATGTAATCTAAATGTAACCAAAAGAAACTCGGCGTGTGTTCTGCCCCAAAGGAGCAATTATTTCTAACCCTATGCACTCTCTAATGGAGCTAGAAGGACAGATGAAGGCTTTTCTCTTCCAAATATTTTCCCAGATTCATGTGTTAGAATCAAAGCTAATAGGAAGAAAGAAGTGTTTTGTCCGTACACGTTAGTCACTGTCCTCAAAGCTTTCCTCTCCTTTTGCTAGAACTGGGGAGCAGGGAGTGTGTTAAAGGCAGGAGTGGTTTCTTTGGCTCGCAGGACCACCACAAGCCCCTCTGGGGCGCTGGAGCTTCCCGGGTAGGGTTTCTGGCTGGCCCAGGCAGCGGTGGCAGGGCCGGAGCAGCCCCGAGGTGCCCCAAAGACACGATGGAGCTGCGCGGGCTGACGGCGGGTTTGGCAGCTGCCCTCTGGCCCGGCGACGTCTCTGCTCAAGGCGTCTTCAAGCAGCCGAGCTCAGCTCTGCTGGCCGGATTTGTCTCCCTAGGCGTGCGGGCCAAGGCCGTGATTGTGGCTGGAATGCTGTGGGAGCAGCGAGAGCGCAGTATGTGGGGCTGGGCATGAAGGGGAGGAAGGAAGGTATCCAAGGTGCATAACCTTCCTTGATTAATGTAGTCTAGAGCTGCACCTATTATATTCATATCACTGCAAAAAGGCAGTGTCCTTGAAATTGCAGGAAAACATAATTCTACATACTCCTGAAAAATGAGAATTTTATTGGAATGCTGTGTTGATAAGGGATATCTTTGTTAAATTCTTTACTCTCAGGGAATTAGTTAGTCTGTGTTTGAGACCGTGCAGAAGGAATCTATGATTCACCTGCCGGGCATTCTGCATATTTCTGAAAATAATTTAAAAGGAAAAGGGGGGTTACCTGAAGGAGCCTAGTGAGACTGCAGAGGTCTCAGAAGTGCTGGAACTGAGCAGATCTGCCGAAGCTATGATGCATTAATAGTGGAAAACAGCACTTAATTTTGGTTTGGATTCAATTGCTTGATATTTATCTGATTATTATTTTTGAATGATCCTTCCATGCAAATATGATGCCAGAATCTTACTTGGTTTCATTCCACCTTCACTCGTGTTTCATTTTAGCTTTTTTCCCTCCCTTTGTTCAAAACCTTTTTTTCCAGTTAGCTAAGTTCTGCATGGATGATGAATTAGTAGTAGTAAGATGTCACTTGAAGTGGCTCATGCGTTTTGCCCAGTACAGTAAGTGTGTGTGTGTGTGTGTGTGTGTGTGTGTGTGTGTGTGTGTGTCTGGGGGGGAACTGGAGATCATATCCTGAAATCTGTCCGAAAACAGTCTGCAAGGATGCTCTGGCTCGTAGCCTTGGTACCTGCTGGGTGTCCGTGCAGCTCTGCTGCCGGGGATTGTCCACACGAGATCACAGCTCAGCCCACGCTACTGGTGGCTGTCCAGGTGTGCAGTTAACCGTGTAGGTGGTTCTATACGTGGCGGTGTTTGCAGACTGCAGCATTGCCCCTCTGGGCCTGCTCCCTGGTGCCTGGCCGCCTTTCACCAGCTCAGCACATTGCTCTAAGCTGGGGATTGGGTGCCTGGGACTGTGTTAGCGGTTTCTTTGTCCCCCACAGCTCATTTCCGGGGACAGTTCAAAACACTTTCCCTAGGGGCTTGTGGAAATTCCTGTCTGTGTGCAGTCTGACTTGTTCATACCTAGTGATGAAATTTTTTTAAAAACAGAAAATCGCCAAGCTGCTTCTGATAGCCCCAGATCTGCTGTGTGAGTTCTTTGTAAGTCCTGCATACCTTGGAAACCAGCAGGAGAGTCTTCCAGGTATTGTGTCCTCCATGTCACAGGCTTCCCAGTGAAGGCTGGAGACTCCCATTTCACAGGCATGGCCTTTTTTTTTTTTTTTTTTAACCTCCAGCACATGTGTTTGAGGAGTTTGAAGTTAGAAATTACCTCTACAGACCTTGAAAGGAAGTTTAAAAATGTATGACCTGTTTTGTGGCTTGCTTTTAATGTGCCATATTGCTTAGACAGCCAACAAAAGCAAGAGGTATTAAAAATACAAATCTATGGTTTAAAAATTATATTCATTTTCCTTTCATAGGCCAATCGAAAATCCTTTCTGTGTTTAGAAAGGACTGTATCCCTTCCCCTTGGCACAGTGACCTTCATTCTGACTCCTTCCCCCTTCTCCCTCTCTTCGCGCGCCCCTGCAAAAAAAAACAGTGCCAGAAGGGCTGAAAATACTGAGATACTCAGCATAAAGCTTGCCTTGGTGAGAGGGCGAGATGTAACCATCAGTACCGCGGCCTGGATCTTCTGAAAGTAACCCGAGAACACTGGGGTCACCCCCTTGCAATTGATGCACAGGTGGAGATGGACTCAGGAGCAGAGGTGCTGCCGTAGCAGCTCCGGCTCAGCCTGTGTCCCGTTTCCGTCCCTCGTCGGAAATGGGATCCACCACAGACACTTCTGGATTAATCTTTCCCTGGGATTTTTCTTTCTTCTTCACAAAGCAGGAGTGTAAAACTCCTTTTAAACCATTTGGAATTTTACACATGATACTATATGACATGCCAGTTCGGGACTTGATGCTTTGAATATTGAAAAAGTGCTTTGAATACGTATTTCTGATGCCCATCTCACTCCTTGTTAAGAGGCTATAAGTGCACTGGTTGAATAGATACATGCAGTCTCTTTTCTTTAATTTTTTTGAAAATTAGGTTGTGATCCAATTTCAGGGAGTCCTTTCCTGATGTCGTTTTGCTGTGGAAGAGAATTCCTTAGAAAAGGACCTCTGCAGTTCTCTGTTTTATTCTCTTTTCTGTTAAATTAGTGCTTCCAACTGAGCTGACTCTCACTTGTAATTGGAAAGCGACATGGACAATGTGGATTTGTAGATCACTGAATTGCATTTTCGTTTTTAGTATCTTGAGGAACTACAGGAGAAATTAAAAACTGCCATGAAGGTTGATTGCTATGATCTCTGTGGTTCAAGGGAAGGACAGCATTACATTTTGTCTACGTCTTTTATCAGATCATGTGTGAATTGCTGAGTTAATGTTGTCCAAAACAACCCCCCTTTTATCAACCTAACCATCTAAAATCTTTCAGTTTGTGTAGCGATTTGATGTCCCAAAGTATGAGGAGAAGATGTCAGATACAGATTACAAGTTTTAGGCCTTTTATTACATTCAGAACAACTGCCTTTCTGGTATTGAAAGGGGAAAATCTCAGAAAAGGAGCAAGTTGAATGAGTGGTACAATTCTGAAGTTTGCTAATGTGTCAGCAATAGCTAGTCCAAGGCGGTTTAACTAGTTGTGACTCTGTGTGCAATGGGTTACATGCTGAAAACCAAAATCCATGAAAATAAAACTAACAAAATGAATGCCTGTTAGAAAACAATATGGGGCCGACTCAATTGGTAACATTTGGCTGATCAGCTCTGAAGGTGGAGAAATAAAGGGCAAGGAGCAATGGGGAGGTGGACTGGGAGAGCATGGAGGCTGGCTTTCCCTCCTGAGACCCGTGGGCGAAGCATTGGCCTTGCTGCAAGAGGGCAGGGTGCTGATGAGATCTTGTGTACACGGAGCTGAGAGCTGCCCTGCACTGCTCCCAGTGCTTACCAGGTCCCCACGCCTTCATTTGCACCCGTGAGCACTGCAGAACTTCCCTGTGCAGGCAGAGAGTAACCTGCACGTAGCCCTCGGAGGGCAAGGCTGCGCCTGTGCCTCCGCCGCAGCCTGCAGTACGGTGCGGTAAAGTGCATCCCTTTTCCCCCTGGGTTTAGGGGCTCAGCGACTTATTTAGAGGACTGTGATTCCACAAATACAAAGCCCAAGAGGCCGATTATTTTTCACAAGAAAATGCAGGTGCCAACTTAACTTGGCTACCAGGATGGGTGCTGCAACTGCTGCCCTTCAGGAACAGTGTCTCTGCAGTGGGACCAGGCACAGCAGCAGAGATGGAACAGTTCAGACTGGGCCTTAGTGAACTATTTCCTTTCTCCAGTATTTTTTGCAGAGGTACTCCCTTCTCCCTCAATCTCCTGAGTTTGTTAAACACTTGTTGGTAATATATAGCCTCCTCCTGACTTCTCCTGGTTTATTAATGGTCTTTTCTAAGTGTCCAGTGATGTCCAAACTTACTGCCTGGAGGAGACCTGTTATAATAGTATTTGTAGTACTCTCTAGTTGTCTACATAAAGTCCTGAAGGCTACTTTGCAACCTGTCCCCAGTCAGCCTAAGCCAGCTGCCAGCCTTTATGGAAGCTTTCTCCAATATTAGTTTTAGCTGTTGGGTTACACAGGAGTCCCTGAAGATGCTAGGGAAAAAAAATCAAGTGGATTTCATTTCACAGACACTGCTTTGTACAAATGTTACAGTGTTTGGAGATTCTTTCCACATGTGCAGGACTTGAGCCTCTGACTTTTGCTGAGGTTTTGGATCTCATTCACTGTGTTTACTTCCATTATTTATTTTTTTTCCTACCAGGTAGCCTCTGTAGTTTCAGGCTGTGGAGGGCAGACTGCTGTATTTGGAGACAACTTCACCTATGTTGCGTGCTGCTCTGGTTTTTTTTCCCCTTTATTTGTCTCCCTTCCTATGTACTCCCTTTCTCATACACCTCATTTTGAAGATGCCTCTGCCTTTGCTTCCTCACTCGAACACTACAGGCTGTGCTGGCTGCCCAGGCAGCCTAGCAGAGCCTGATATGATTCCCTTTAGGGCACGTAGCCCCAAAAGGAGCTTGAGCTACAGCTCAAGAACACAAAGGTGACTCTCCATTTCCAACAAGCAAGTGGAATGGGTAGAAAGTAAACTTTGCTTATGTTACAGGCTTTGGAGCTAGTTCAGATCTCTTTGAACTCTTAATATCAAGCCATTTGTACCAAAAATCTTCTTAAAGTGATTATTCGTTTGATGTGGATATGCTGTAATACCTTCAATTCAGACTTCAAACCTGTATCTCTTGAGTTTGAAGCTCATCTTTGCTGACAGTCTGTAGACAATGTTAATGCTGGAAAGGGTTGTCTTGTGTTTTTAGCTTTTGGCTTTCTGAGACTTGATATTTCAGCAGAAAACATATCCCACATAGAGGGATATGAAGGCAGGGACGAGAGGGTGTTATGCTGGTAAAGCTGCCGTTTTGGCAAGAGCCAGAATGGACCTTTCTTGCTGTGGTCATTCACATGTGGTTTGGGGTTTTGTTGCAGTGTTGTCTGGGACCTGCTATTAGCGTAACTTTGGAGTTATTTACTTTGAATAACAAAATGACAGGTCTAAAGCGCTTTTCCAGTTCTAAGAATGTGTAATGCCAATATTTCGTATGTAAGGTGACATAAGGAGAAATACCAAGCAGTTTTTCTCACTATGTTTATGCCCTTTTCTATCATTGTGCCCTATCCAGTAGGTAGAACATCGCTGATTCAATCAGCTGCTGCCTGTTGTTACTGCCTGGCTGCAGTTGCAAGTGAGTCCCTTGATTCCAGTGTTGCAATCCAGGCTCAAGCAGGAATAACTCAAACACGGAGTTGCATGTACTGGATTAAAATCTAAATAACCCGCTCCTGTTTTATGACATTAAAACAGGATAGCTGTTTCAGGCAAAATATCTGAGAAAATCTGTGAAAAAGTAGTTTTCATTACTCCAATCTCCTGGCGTGGTTTTGCAGGCCTTTTGGAGAGGCTTTCTGCTGGTCATTCCACAATAATGATCATTTTCAACTGTATCCAGCAGACATCCATTCAAGCATCATCTGAATAGTAAGACTGAAAAATATCAGGCAGTTCTTTGTTTAAATAATTGAATTCAAGCCTCCACTTAATTGTGAAAGATTTAATTTAGGAAGCAAAGCTTGTAAAATGAAATGGAATGCAAACAAGTCTCAATGGGCTACTGTCTTGCCTTATCTCAACGGGGTTTTCCAGATAGTATGGTCGTTGGTATTGTTAAGTTTATTCAATACACTGTTTTCTAACAGTTTGGGTATTTACTTACACAAAAGCATGTCCTAAGACACTGTTCACTGTAAAAGAGTGAAGGCTGGCAAATATTTTGGATCAAAAATGGTCTTGAGGGCCATTTTTTGGAGACCCTATATTGCAAAGAATCTTAAAAAATTCTAATGTAGGAAGAGAATGGAGGTAGAAAATTAATGCCCTCTCCAGAGGATACTTGAAATATTACTGATGTTTAGAAATATGATATGAAGATGGAGTCTAATTTTCTCTGGGTTTTATGATAGTTCTGGTATTTCAACTAATTTTCCTCTCTTTCTCTCTCTTTCTCTCTATTTATTTATTTATTGCAGAGCCAATAGAAGTCTGAAGGCTCTGAAAAGAAACCTGGTTTAGCAATGTTTTAAATTCTGTATTTAGAATGTGTGATTTGTGGCTACCAGCCACAGTTTTGCAGTGCTTGAAAATAGTTGTGAAGAGGCTAAGGATAGAGCCATGATTTGGTGAAAAAGGACAATACACTCTTCCAGACGTCCTGCACACTTTAGGAATATTTTGAGATGCATCTAGTTTACCTCAAAACCTGAGTAACGAGATGAAAGAGAGCTTTTTTTTTTTTCTGTGCTAAATATCATTTTTGTCATAGAAAACAACATTTAAATGCTAATTTGCAATAGAAACTAAGAAAAATAAATGGGTATATAGGTTTTCTTGAAAAAAAAAAAAAAAAAAAAAGGGCAACTTTTGTTACTGTGGCAGTTGATTGATGCTGCTTTGCTGCCGTGCATATAAGTATCTTGCAAACCAATTTAAAACACAAATCGGGAGAATGAGAGATTGCTTCATATTTGTGGAACATGAAATGCTTTATTTCTCAGCTCGGGTCAGTGATTCAGAGTCTTCCTGCTGAAGATGACATGGGGAGATGCATGAGAAGCTCACAGTGAAGTGGCCTGCCGGGCCATGTGGCAGCTGCCGCGGGTGAAGAAACTGCAGTGCTGCCCTTGGTGACATGTCCGGGACCTTGTGCACACTTTGGTGGCATCAGCAGCACGGGCCAGCCTGGAGGCGTCCGGTCGCCTGGGATATGTGAAGGCCAGGCACCTTTTAGACTTGCGTGTTTGCTGAAAGAATTCGGGACACAAGGAGGCTGCTTGTAGGAGCTGCCCCGGAGCCCCTCCGCAGTGCACCATGCAGACATGGCCCTCATCCCTCCCCGTGCTTCAGCATCCACTGCGGCACCCGCTCCCCGCAGGAACCACCTGCGAAACGGACGAGCTCTTGCCTTGCGTTCTGCACCAGCCTGTGTTTGGTTTTAGCGTAAGCAACAGGTACTAAAATACGTGTTGAAAGCCACTGGAGGTATCTGTGTAAACCCTTAATTCTGTGAGGCAGTTTGGCAGCTCTGTGGTTTGTGAGAGTGACTGCACTGGTACTGAGCAAAGGGGAACTCATGTGGGCTCTTCGGAGCTGCTCCCGTGCCACTTCTTCTGGACAGCCTCTCTGCTGTTCAATACTGATCTCGCCTGGCTCGCAGAGGGAGAAGAATGGCACATTCAGACTGTAAGAAGGGTTAACCAATTTGGGCAGTTGTTTTTATTTTCGGAGGAGTGTCTTTCAGATCCGTCTCACTCGGTACAGGTTTCTTAAACTGCAGTGTCTTCAGTTGCCTTTACTGGTGTAAGCTTTTTTCAGAACCCTCTTCCACAAATGTTGTTTTACTTCTCCATTTACCAACAACTGGAATCATACAACTCAAAGTTAAGGGTGCTATGCTGAATATCTCTTGTAATGCAAAGTAGCTGTTAAGGTACTTTTGTAATAAATGCTTGGCCTTTCCTGCCTTTGGTTTATCAGTGCTGTTGCCCATTATACACTCCAGTTCTGTGTTTAAAATACTCTCATCAAATACACTTCCGTGGGCTGTTAAAATTCTTTTTTTGTTTGTATGTTGATAGGACATTCAATACGTTTTAATACAACAGACAGAGAGTATTAACATACCAATACAAAATATCTATATCTCCAGATAGAGCTAGTTTTGAGGGAAAGTGAGGGAGGAAGTTTCATACCGTACAACAGTTACATCCTAAAATACTAAGTCTTTTTTTTATTCTTCATACAGGCTGGTCGATCTTTGCTACTTTTTTTAGCCAATCCTTTTTTCCTCATAAATTATTACTTAAAAGACTGAAGCATGCCTAGTTTTTATGTTGTTTCCAAGGACTAGATGAAGCTATCTTTGCCAAAAATGTCTAATAATGTCACTGTGTGAATAGGCCTTTTGAAATCAGTAGCACTACCTGTGGGTGAGGTATGCTTTGCTTCTGAGCTGGAGTAAACGCGTCTGGCTGGGTCCCCACTGAAAACAAAGGAAACAGGTGGTATCTGCTCTGACATGAAAAGGTTTAATGTCACAAAGGAACAACAACAACAGCAAAACAAACAAACAAAAAAAAAAAACCCCAAAAAAAAACCCACCAAAAAAACCCCCACCCACTAACCTTGGAGCTGTTTGAAGTGAAGGAATTTAAAATCAAATACATTTTTCACATGCTGGAATTTCTAACAGCTATGAGAGTAGCTGGGAGGATTGCTGTGCATTTTGCCTTTTTGATAAGGAAAATAGTCTGATGATAAGATTGATGGAGAGGCATCTTGCGCATTGTCTGGAAGCAAACAGCTCAGCTTTGCCTGGAAGTTCCCCTCTGTTGAATCTATATCACAAAGGGGAGGCTCCTCTTTCTTCTGCTAAATGAGATTCTTGCCTGTTTTCTCAAGGGATGTTTATATTTGTGTTAATTATCCAGAGATTTTCTTAGAGGTTTAATTTCCTCTCTGGTTTATGCTTTGTATTCATAGAAGCGCTTTGAAGGGAGGGTGATGGAGGAGAACAAAACCAAAGTCACCTATTGTAAATTTTACTGCTTTCCTGGCAGTCTCACAGATCAATACTTAGCAGAATTTCCAGTTCTGTATATTTCTAATGGAGATGTGACATTTTCACAGTAAAGATTACGTAAAGTCTTTGCTTGAAATGTAGGTGAGCCCTCTTCAACACGCAGGATTAATATTCTGTTTCTTCCTTTAAGCAGCAGCATTCGCTAGGAGTGTGTTGGCTCTTCCCTAGTGAATTGTTCTTTTACTGATAAATTAGTCAGAAGAAAAAAATGATTAAAGAAAATGCTAATGCTTAGATGAACAAATGGGTCTTTTTCATAGAATCATGCAACCTTTCAACCTTCTCTTGATTCATTTTATTAATGATAAAATGCAATCGTATGTATAAAGTTAAAAAACAAGACAGTACATAAAGCCAATTTGTATCTGAGTTTGTGGCTGCTGAAATCTTCATGTTCCTACTTGCAGACTCTGTCATCATAATCATCATTTGGTGATGCTTGACAAGATGGAGAGATACAGAGGAGTCATTACTAGAGTCCTGGTATATCTTTACCGGAGGATTGTTAGCGGTTTTGGTCAAAGTGCATTCTTTCTTCAGCTGTAATGACTTCCTGTACACCTGCTGCCTTTCTGCTGACTTTTAGTCTTCAAACTTTCCTTTCCCCTCAGCAGAGTTGTATGATTTATTAGCACTCTTCTTTCACCCATGCTTTATTTATAAAGTTGGGCTTTTAATAGCAGCGAACCCCATCTATACTGGCACTATGTGACCCATTTGAAAGCCTTATATAATGGATGTCTGTGCTTGAAATGAGGCTTGTCCAAACGGTGATCACATTTTCTCATGCAACATTTACTGTACTACTTGCCTATAAACAGGAATCCTGCTGAGTGTGCTAGGCTAGCTACTCAGCAGTTACCACATCAGTTCTTCTCATGTGGACCTCACCATAAACACCATAAACATGTCCTCTGCTTTTTTGTAACGAGACGATGAGTTTGTGTGCTGCTGATATCCATGCTTCAAGTTTCGTGCTGGCTGGCTGAATAACCACTAGGCTGAGGAATTGCAAAGATAAGTTTCAGGATGACGCATTACTTCAAAGGTAACATGCCAGACTCGTTTGCAAACATTGGGTAATTAGAGGGTTGAGTAATCTGAGGTGAGGATTTTGATGGCCAAATCTTCGCCTCCCATCTGAGGTGCTAGGCTGTACCTCTCCTCCTGCAAATACCAAAGGCGTATCAAACTTTCTTGGGGGATTCCAGCACTCACCCACACCTTGTTTACTTCTGAGCAATGCTGCTTGCAGTTGTGGATGAATACTGAGTGAGGCAGTTCCTACTGTGCTTGCTATTTTATACCTCTCTCACTTATTTTCCTTGGGTAAGACCAAAAGCGTTGTTCTCCTGAGTACACTTGCCCACCCATCTTGTGCGCACTCGCGCTTCTTTCATAGCTGTAAGAGAGCAGAGGGGAGGTGAGGAAGGCCTAGAGGTACTGCCAGGAAGAGCTTGTTGCAGGAATCTCCAGAGACTCTGCTAGGCATTTAGGGGTGCAGGGGGCTTGAGAGCCGCTGTGGTCCTTGACATCAGCGGGGAAGTTTTTGAGACGTAACACTTAAGATTTGAGTCAGGCCTGTCAGCATTTAGGCCTCTCTTAATAACAGTCCTATTTGTATTTTTTAGGATTAAATTCTAATACTTGCAAAGAAACCCATGACTTTTTTTTTAAGGGATTTCCATGGTTCTGAGACAACTATCTTCTAGCAGGGGTAATTAAGCATCTTGCCGTGAAATTTCCCAGTTTCTTTTTTTTTTTTCTTCATTTGATTTTCCTAAAGTCGTCTTCAATCTTTGCTGTAAATTTATGCATATCGGACATACTGGAAAGAGAAGATGCGCTGAAGATCGCTGTACCTGGAACATGCAGGACCCAAAAGGCTGCACGAAACAAAAAGGTATCTCCAAGGTTCCCCAGTTCCAAAACCCATTAATTGACCTGAACATCCTGTAATGTTTGCAGTAAGCAAGGTGAGATAAAGAAGGAGAAAGAGATTGAACAAATTGCACTGTGACAGCTGTCAGGACTGCAAGTCCTGAGGAACCTGGCTGTCAGAAATGCTGGGCATCTGCCACTGCCATCAATCCCTTCCTGAAACTGTTGGTGCTTTGAACTAGGGAAAACTGTTGGTTTGTTTTTTTTTTTTTTCCTCTTGTGAAACTGTGGCAGGTGGATGCCAGCAGTATTTATTAAGAAACCTCTAGCCCTAAACTGTCAGACTGCAGAGAGAATAGTGTTAAATTCTAATCTCCCATTTACAAGTCTGGCAGCACATACCGCTCACATGGTGTGTGATTCGAATAATGATGTGTCTACTCCTGATCTCATTAACCCTGATTTAAGCCAGGGTTTTATTTCATTAATGCTGGCCAGCTTTTATACAGCTGGTTATGCAAACAAACAACCCCCTAAAAATCCTGTAACTCTGTAATTGTCTTTCCAGATGAATATTTTCATTAAGGGGTAGGTGTGGGGCTTTTTTTTTTTGTCCCTGCCTGAGGGATTCACGTGCATCTGTATTTGAATGGGACATGCAGCGGATTTGCTGTCTCTGGGTGGGCTTCGCTGCATAACCTGTGTAAGTGGCTACTTGAATGGCTTGGGAGAGTGCGTTAATAGAGTAGCTTGTACTGACGGGAGGGCTGTTGGGGAGCGACAGCAGTCTGCGTAATTTGCTCAGAGCTTTCCAAGGCACAAGCCTTTGTTCGATAAGACAGAATTATGTGATTAAAGGCTTCTATAGGAATCAGTGTAATTTTTCCTGACCTGTTAATTGGAAAAAAGAATGTCTTTTTGGACTGCCACCACCAGTGCTTTTTGAAACTCTGGTTGACATGAAGGTTTCTTAATTGTGTGCAGCTGCTTTTTGGTTTTGTGTAGCACAATAACTTTAATAACAATAACGAGTTTGTTTATTGTATTTTTTTGCTGTACCACATTTCACTTAGAGAAGATAAATCCTTTCACAAAATAATCTTCCATTCTTCCACGTGACTTCAAGCAGAGGACTCAAGGCGCTGGATGACTCAGTTAATGCTCTCATTAGAAAATCCTGCTGTTAAGGATCATCTGGCGTGTGATAGGATTCCGTGTAAAGGATTTGTCCTGCTCCTCTCTGAACCTGTGTGTGCCACAGAGGCAGTTTATGTGCTTATCTAGCGCATCACGATTCACGATAGTGTCTACTCTTGCTCGTTGCTGTTAGTTAGCATTGTGAGAGCGGCCTGCGGTCATGGGGCGCGGACGCGGGCTGCAAGTGGGGGAGCCGGCGGAGGGAGGCAGAAGCACCCCAAGCAGCTTCTCCGAGGCTCAGCACCCTCACGCCAGCCGGAGAGGCTGGTTCCGAGCACCTTCCTCAGGGGGTCCTTGCTGCAGCTGGGCCGCGGGCCCTGAGCCCTGCTGCTAAATGCTGAAAACTGAACAACTTCTCCGCCTCACAGCCAGCATGGGGAGGAGGGAGCGTGGCCAGGTGCTAGCAGGCAGCTCTGCCTACGAGCAAGGAGTGGCTTTCAGCTCCCCTGCAGGTTACAAAACCTGCTGCAGCCTGGCAGTTGCTTCTGCATCATGTGGTTCTGTGTAAGGTTTCACAAAACCACAGTGGCTCTGCAACTTATGTACTTTAATTTTTTAGAGCCCGTTGGTCTCTGGTTCCCAGTGCTTTTTGTGCATGCTTGGATGGGCAGCCCTGCTCTGGTGACAGGTTCTTGTTTCCTCACTCCGTAGTGAGTTTGCAACAAGCCTCTGCTTTTGTACCTCTGCGTGTGTGGGGGAGTCCGCACACAGTGGTCCACACACTTATTTGCTCTACTTCCAAGACCTCCATAAGTGCATCGTGCTGCGGTGCTTCAGAAGTTCTGCTGAGTGCTCAGGCACCTGCCCATGCTCACAGTTATGTTTCGTAAGGCTTCCTGCCATCTGCTCTTCCTGTTAATCACTTGTATATGTTTTTTTGCACCTTGATGGTAACATCTTCTGGGAAACACGCTGTCTGTGCATCTTTTTTTTTCTGCTGCTCTGGTGTAGTATCCACGGGTACTGTTGGAAGTACCTGATACAGAGAGAAGGGCCTGGGGAGCAGAAAGTCAGGCCTGGACACCTCTCCCCTCCTCAGGCATCAGGACTGAATTGAATGGTCCCCTACTCCCCAGCATGGTGTCCTCTCCCTGTCCACCTTTTCTTACTGCTCTGATGATCTTTTTCAGCCTTAATCTGGTAAATGTGTTGTGGTGCATTGAACTGCTGGTCCTGGCGGTAGAGAAGCGAATCACTGCTGCAGCCAAGCTGGAGGACTGAAACCACAGGGAGCAAACTGTACTCTTGTTTTTTTCCTCCCAACCTTCTCTGAGATAACTGATGTTGTGTATTTGCTACATGGCTTTTAAAATGTGCCTTCCATTTTTCTGACTGCTGTTTTCCTTGCACTTTTTCATCATTTCTTTTTTTTAGTTCCCCTTCTTTTTGCCTTTTTTTCAAATTTATTTTAATAAATTGTGACTTTTGGAAAAAACAAGTACTAGAAGTGAACATAAGCTGTCTCCTTTTGATACGAAGAATGAAGTCTGAGGCTAATGGCATGGAACAAGTCCACTCTCCTGACATGACCACACAGGAAAAAGTATCTCATGTTCCTATATAAACAGAGCTGGAGGATTACATGAGACTTAACAAATCTAAGAGTTTTGTTTATTTTATTATAAAACATGTACTTAGCTTTAGCTTTCTAAAAGCATGAGGCTTTCTGAATTTGCAAGAGTGAATATCCTCTCCAGAAGACCTAGTACCAGAAAGATATACAAAAACTGGTTCAGAAAGGGAGGAACATTGAGACTGTTCAAAAGAGAGACTTCAGTTTGCTATAACATGCTGGATGCTGACGAGTTAGTTAAAGTGCAGCAGAGCATGACCTACGTGGGGCTGTGCTACGGAGGGCATCACCGCAGCACGGGCACCTCAGCTTGGGCAGTCAGAAGGGAAGTTACCACCAGTTAAAGCAGGAGATGATCAGATGCTTCTGTGTATGGCAATCCTGCAGTCAGTGTGGAGGACACTGGATGTAGGAGTTAATTTTCTTTCACAGCCGCTGCTGCTTTGTAGTTCCACGGCCATTCTGACAAGTTGTGTTTGCATTAAATCTGGGTTATTAACTTTTTTTTTCTTTTTTTCCTATTACCCGGTGCATCGTCCCAAGTGCTTAAGGTATTGCTTCTGGTTTATTTTTATAAATAGAATAATGCTGAGGTCTAATATTTAATGTTGCAAAAAATGCATGTGGCAGGCTGGTTATTGTTGCCCCTGTGACTGTGTAATGAGCTTATGGCTGCTCGGAGCAGGCACTAGGTACATACGAGAGGCAGTAGAGCAGCACATGGGTGGTTCTTGAGGCATGGGGCTGATGTGGTGCGGCGGGCAGCCCTGCGGCCTGTGGGTGCTTGGGGCACGGGAAGGAAGGCCACAGGGTACCCATGACAGGGCTGCCTTCCTCACACTGCTGCATTCCACTTTGCTGCTTGACAAGTGGGCTCTGCCGCACACGGAGCTCGGCGACCGGGTCCTTCTTACTTCTCTCGAGCCCTACATCAGATGGAAGGCACACGGGCCGCAGAACTTCTGACTGCCACAGACAGAACCCAAAGGACTCGCGGAGAGGCCTAGTGAGCTGTGCCATTTAGAAATAACAGCAGGACTGGGCACTCCTGGCACAAACTGGCTGTCGGTGCAGCCGCGGAGCTGCTGTCGTGAGCGCAGACCATGCGGCCTGGTAGGAGCTCAGTGTCGGGCACAGTGAAGCACGTTGGCCAAGGCAGCCAACGCCACCCTTGCTGCGCACTGGCATGCCCAGGGACGGGACTCTCCTGCGAGCAGCTCAGGCAGATGTCCTTTCGCCTCACGCTCTTGCTGCTCGCGGAGCCTCGGCACCTCTGTCTTGAACCCACCAATTGCCCTGGGAAGAGGACAAAAAGACGGTGGCATCCTGAGAGATACAGCAGCCGGGAAGGTAAAAACCACATGGTTTCCAAATTGCCCCGAAACGCTTTGTCATTTTGCTGTTCACAGAGCTTAAGGGTAGCATTATAAAACATATTGGATTTTAATGCTGCCCCCACCTTTCTGGTGGGAAATAATTTTTGTGTGGTTGCTGGCTCAGTTGCTGGGAAAGTCTCTTCTGCCCTCGCTGCCAGACACAGTGTTTATTTTGTAGTGGAATTATAAGGTTCCTGACAATAGCAAAGTTGCATCTGTGTCTCAGCACTTTTATAATTATCCAATAACTACTAAGGACTTTTGGTGAAAACCCCGCAGGAAACGGGTGAGGCGGACTAAGGCGTTGCACAAAGGTGCTCGGCAGCATGCTTACATTTGGAGATGTCAGTGTAAGAAGGTATTTGAATTAAGGCCTTGTGGCAGACAGTGTTTGCAGCTCTCTCTTGAAAGATAAAGTATGTTTTTTGAGGCAAGAAATAAAAAAAGAGCTTTCTAAAAATCTCTCCTGCTGTATCTCAGAGGGAGTAAAGTGCTCCTGACAATTCCGCTGTCATCTTTTGATAATTAATGTTGCGTGGCTTCCCTCTAGGCTGCGCATGATTCTGGCTTCTTATTACTATTCCCATACGTGGCTGCAAGCAATGTACAGGCTGAAGATTTTTGAGTTGTGAAAAGCTTTGTTATTTCTAAAAAAAAAAAAGAAAAAACCTCTTTCAATATGCATGCATTTTGTTTTCAAGAAGCTTACAGTAATTTTCATTAACCCTTTCCCCTCCAGAATACAAGAATTGGTTTTCTATTTGCCCATGGAAGCCTTAGATAAGTGATCTTGGGACTTGGTGGTGATTTTCACCTAAATTTTCACAGCTCCCAGCAACTATGAGGGATGTAATGTTGACTGGAACACGTAATCCCTGCATCAGCACAAAACAGCGTTTCACAGCATTTATTATCATGGAAGGGTGGCAGCAGTTTCCCCAAGTGTTTTAGATGATTTTCCTGTAAAGATCAGAACTACTGGAGTAAAAAATCTTGAAGTGATGGTGAAAATGGCAGAACTTCTTACTCTTTGTTTCAGCCTTGGTAGCAAATAGTAACTGTCACATTTGTTCTCCTTTATCTTGAACAGTCAGGAAGACTGTCATGGCAATGAGTAATAGTTCTTGAAAGGCTTAAGGAAAGATGAAAGATATTTAACCTCTAGATCTTGTATCTTGAAAAGGCCGTTTAGTGGGGGTTTTGTGCATCTGAATGTGATGAATTTTGCTATATGGTGGAGTTTTAGCACACTGTATTTTTTTTTGTTTAGTAGTTAATATTTCTTCTTCTTCTAGTATTCTGAAACTCACAAACTTCCTGGGATTGTCTTAATTTCTGTGGCTTATAGTGGTGTAGGGGGGCATGAAGGAAGATTCAAATAAAATCCTCTCAAGTATTTTCTAGGATTTGTGTGTTGTTGAGTAAATAGTATTTTAAAGTTTGCTAGATGTAAATCATCCTTTTGTTGTGGTTTGGCCATTGGCATCTATACATTATGGTTGAAACTTGTTTACCAAAATAGGCAAATATGTAATGAAGTATATGGGAGGATAGGTCTTAAAAGGATGTGCCATGTGTGAGGGCCTTCACAGTGCTCTAAAATATGCCTACATTCCCAGATTACAATTAAAATCATAAAATTTCATCAGAGATACAGTTTATTTTTAGAGTCTACCATGATTTTTTTCCAGTAGAGGGTCTTCTCTTCCCAATAAGAACTGCATATCATTTTGGAATTGCTTGGTAATCCCACATACACAAGGGTTGGAGGCTGTCTTAAAATTTATGGCCTCGGAGGGCCTGGTTTAGATTTAGTGGTTGAAACATGAGGTCATTTAGCTAAGGGCTTCCCAAGACACAGCCCCTTGGGAAGGAGCTGCTCATAACCTACTATTATCTTTGTATATCTAAGGAAAAATAAAACTGCCTTGAAATCAAATATCAAATGGCACCCAAGATAAGTTCAGAGGTATTTCTGATGCCGTGAAAGCCAACTTCTTCATGGGCAGGTGCGTGTGTGAGAGCTGGTGCCTCTGCAGAACATCTCAGCCAGTGAAGAGCCAGGGAGCAGCATTGGTGGCAGCTGCAGAAGCAAGCGCTGCCCTTGGGAGCCTGCCGAGGCCCTTCCTCCTGCAGGTCTGAGGAGATACGTCCTGGAGATGTGTCCCATCTTCTGTGGAGATGGGGCTTGGGGAAGGGCTCTTGAGCGCCTCCCGTCTGCTCTATAACTGCAGGCAGCTGCCTCGTATTTCTTGCTTTCCCGTGGGCCAGTGTCCCCAGGGGGGTTCTGACACCCCTGCATGTAGTTTGGAGGAGATGCAGGATGCCATGATGCCCCTTGGCAGCTGCACCGTCACCTCTGTCCTACTCGAGGACACACAGCAAGTGGTGGCTGGATCTAATCAGAGCATGAGCGTATTTGTTAGCTGAGCCACCACCAGAATCCCAGCCAGAAGGTGCACGGAAGACCTTGCTGGGCAGAGAGCAAATTCAAGGTTGATGCTTGCAGTGCTTTAGAACAGTGGAATGGAGTAAAAGATCCTTATTCTTGCTTTTCTTTCCTTTTTGTACACAACCCCTTTCTCAAGAAACAAGTCACCAAGCTCACAGACGGATTTCAGTTTCTGCTCATCCTGCATTAGGATTTGAAACCCATCTGCTCCGGAACTGCCCAAGACAGGCTGGGAGGTTCCCAATTCCCATCTGTCCTATGTGAAAGTTGCCTTTCTGCTTCTTCACGCACTTGGGATTTCTTCTTTACAAGAAATAATGTGTACAACTTCCAACCTGAAACCAGAACCAGAAGTGGATTTTGCCATACATTGGGAGAAATTTCCCCAAAGCTGCCATTGGTACTCCTGGCTTGGGAAGCTGACTTTGCTTCCTCTTTTTTACCTCGCCTGGCAAGCTTCTGAGCTCTAATTTCATCCGAGTCCAGGAAGAGCAGGTTATGCAGAGAGATGTCTGCAGCTATTACCGATGTTGAAGCACCCAGCTTTTAGGGCTGCTTTATTTGCGTCATTAACCTAATATCCAAGATAGTCATCTTCGCTGTATTTTCTTTTATATGAACCACAGCATGAGGTGTGGAGTACCGAAGTGGCCTAGTTTTGGTTTGTTTTTGTTTAATTTTTCATGCAGAAATCCATCTTTTTAGTCAGCCATTCCAGTGTTGTAGTGTAATAACCTCTTCTCTCCCAGCTTATTTACAAGAAGTAAGAGAGGAACAGATACAAAAGGACTACATTGATACTGAAAAAAATGCTGGATTTTGTTGTCCCTGAGAGGAGCTCAATTTGCATGGTGAGGTCTTCTGCTCTGCCCTTCCTCAGGAAGGTCTCATCCATGTTGCGTGATCAAAACCAGCCTGTGGTTGGGTTACTTGCTGGGGAGAAGGAAGCTACGAGAAAAAGAAGTCCTGAAATTGTAAGTTCCTCAAGGGTAAACAGCATAGAAGAGATGCTGCTGCTGAGACAGAAGACACATGGACACAGAATGTAGTGTTAGTAGCAATGGGAGGCTGCTCAAGGTGGGATTTATTTGTTTTTGTTTTGCTTATTTTTGTTTTGCCTATCTTTTGAAGCCTTGCACTATAGATCAAGATCAGGAGCTGCAAAGGTGCGTTAGTGGCTTAGTGCTGGCATTGTTTTGCTACTGTAGAATGCATGTTGAGCACCTTAGATAAAGGCTTCCCATAGAGTATTTCTAAATATGAGTGTATTCCTCATACCATTTTAGCTCAGTAGAGCCAGCTTGACTTTCACTTCATTTCTTTTTCATTATTTAGAGAATTTTCCACTTCAACTGTAAATTTCCTCCTGGATCTGTAATTTCATGCTGCTGGGGTTGGAACTCAAATGTCAAGTTATCATAGGCTATGAAAAATAAAGACCCTTCTCATGAGCAGCAAGGGAAACACTGATGAAAGGTACACTAAACTAACACAGGAAGGAAGAAGAATAAAAGCCTCAGAAGATTTCAGAATTTTGGTTCCTGCAAGGTGCTGCCTCTTCCGCATCAGCTTCAGCTTAGTGAACATCAGCACGTGTTTCGCTTTCCCATGAGTACTAGATAAGAAAGGAAGTGTAGGTCTTCCCATCCTACAGGCAAATGTTGATTTTATATATGTATTTTTATATATACATATTTTTAGAGCTGCCTTGTTTTACTCCTGTGGGTTTTTATTTTCTTTCAGGAGCAAAGCAGTGCTTCCTTAAAAGCTGTGAGCAGTGGCAAAGGCACAAGAGTCATTTATCCACAGACCTGAGGCTATAGCACCGCTTTATCTTATAGCAAACAGTTTTCTCTTACACATTTGAAGTTGTGAATACAATTTTTAAAATAATAAAAAATGTGCTCTTGCTTCAAAGGTTGAGAGTTGAAGATTTAGTTTCATGCTGACAGAAAGTGGAAAATATTTTGCTAATGACACACAGGAAACAACTTGTGACAATGTGGGGTCATCTATATGCAATGTCTTGTGGGCCTTCTCACAAGTGAGAGCGTTTCTGATGCACTTATTCCACTTAAACTGTAGGCATTTTTTTCAATATGCTGTGAATTCTCATCTAGGTGCAAAACATATTTAAAACTTAAATATAATAAACTTGGATGGATTCTCTTATCGTATTGTCTAATTTTTAATGCTAAAAAAGACAAAAAACTCACCCTTGGAATAACGTGTTAGTCTACTTTGGAAAGTGAGGCAATGCGTTTTCTAAGTGTGCATGTTGTTCTTAAGTTAGCTTGGGTCTCGCTTTTGAGCAAGAACTCACGTGCTTCTAGCAACAGCAATGTCTGGCACGGAGCGGCCTGGACCCCGCATGCAGGTGTGCGCTCGCATAGGTAGCTCGTTTACAATAGCTGCTGTGATGAGTTGGGCTTCAGCTGCTGTTTTACCTATGTGATGGCACTAACTAGGTTCTTCCTGTGTCCTGGGTGGACAGCTGTTTATAAAGAAATGAAGAAAGCTGTTTATAAACTTGCACCCGCTCGTGGAATAGTGATGTGTGTAAATGTTTGGTGTGGGTATAGGAGACAGCAGTTACATTGTGTAGATAATAGTTCAGCTTCGAAATACTGATGAAGAGGCCATGTAAAAGGTTAGAAAACATTATGAAATTCAGGTTTTAGTGGATGCCATAGATTAAAGCGCCATTTGAAAAAATGTCATTTTGTATGGCTTCCTTTAGACACTTTCCATAGGGGTTTGCTTTCTCTGGTTCCCGGCGTTCCTGGCTGATGTGCTGGGGACCTCAACAACGTGCATGGCCCCTGTTGCGCACGATGCGGTGCTGTGTGCTGGTGGGCGCCTGGAGGCTGCTCCGCATGGGGCCATGGCTGTACCTAGCCAGGAGGTACCTGCATGCAGCAGAGGAAGGTGCAGGGCTGCCCTGTGGTGCAGGTGTCGCTGTGGCTGCTCCCCACTCCCAAGGGGCTGCCCCGCAGGCTGCCGGAGGGGCTCCATGTGGGTGCACTCGCCGGGCGTGCTTGACTGCCCCTTGACTTTCCCGCAGCTTCACCCCATGTGCGCTGCTCCCTGTGCGCTGCCAAACGGCAAAGTCACCTGGGAAGGTTGGTCCCTTGCAAAATATGGTGGTGGCAGCAACAGCTATGACAGCAGGCTCTCTATGCTTGTGCCAATGACGGTGGCATTTGTCATATTTTCCTATTCGATGGTTTTTGTTCTGGCTGTTCTTTCTGTGGGGCTTCTCAGCAGAGAGGGGAGTAGACTTAGCTACCTTTACAAAGGCAACACTCAAACCCGTTCTCCCTTGTGTGGCAAAGGTACAACTAAATGCTAGATAAAATTAGATTTTTTTTCTTTTTCACCATTCAGCCTTGGTGATCTTTACTAAGATTTTTTGCCAACCTGTCCTACAGTCTTCACACATAAATGATGACTTAACGTCTTCTAAAAAGGAAAGAACAGCATGGAATCCTTTACTCCAAAGGATTTATGTTTTGTGGCATTTCTGCTTACAAAGTTGTCTTTGGAGTAGCACTAGCAAAGGCAGTGGTATACACATAGAAGTTAGAAGAAATCACAAGAGCTTGAGATTTATAATATGCTGTGATACCTTGTATTTATGGTTTCTTTTTTTTTTTTTTTTCTCTCTCTACCTACCTACCAGGAAATAAAGAAGGACATGAAGAAGGAAAATATTGCCAACAAACCACCAGAGAAGCCTATAAATGAAGTTTCCAATGGAAGCCCTTCACTGTTGTCTGAGACAATTATTAGAACCAACAAAAAAGGTAAAGTATATAAAAACTTAAACACATGAAATTCAGACCTTGTAAAGAATGAAATGTAAACTTTCAGTGTTTCTGGAACTAAAAATGGAATTTATTTAACCCTAAAGGTATAGCAGGAATATTAAAAAAAAAAGTCTTACTTTCTTCTTAGATCAACATACAGATGCCTGTATTATGTCTGATATTTGCACTTTAATTTGCACAAGAATCTCTTTCTTGCTAAAGGGATCCTTGCTAGATACATTTAATTAAGGAGACATGTATATGCAGATTACTAAAGCTTATCAAAGTAAAGAACTGACAGGTTTGCATATATAGAGCTTTCTGCACAGTGATGTGAGTACACACTCATTCCACATTCATGTATTCGTGCTTTATTCCAGACAGAACCTGGTTACCGGCAATAAAAAACAACAGCAAAAAAAGGGTGGAAAACATAATGCTTTTATAATATTAGTTTCTTCAGAGATGTGTAGACGTATTTCAGATTGGACCGTGTAGTCTTCATGGCTGGCTTAACTCTCCAGACAAATTCCTACATATGGCTTTGAGCTGATAAAATGGAAGCCTCCAAATCTTCTGTCTTCTTTCCTACCTTCCAACCTTTCTCTCAGAAATATCAGACAAAACAAGAAGTTCTCCCTATAATAGATAACGAGCCAGATTTGTCTCTAGGGTGTGTTTACATGACTGTGTAGGAGATGGGCTTTGTTTTTCCTGGAGAACTTCCTGGACAATCTCTTGCTTGCTCTCATTTTACAGAATAATCTGCTGTCATTAATCATTACTGTACTGTAATTTCCATTTTGGTGCATCTTCTATAGCCTATTAAGGCTACGCATATGGAAATATCCTCTACAATTTTATGGGTGAATATTGCATATGAGCTGGCAGTTCGACCAGAGGTCTTAGACCTGAGGTTGCAATTGCAAGTTGGGAAGATTTAATAATTTCTAAAAAAAAGCGTGAGACTTCTATTATAATACAAGAGGAGTGATCTTCATCTCTCTTGCTGGAAATCCCTAAAACAAAAATTGGAAATAAATCCCAGACAGCCTTGTCTTTGGAGTCTGCCGTGTCATCCTGAATGTGCAGACGTGTCCAATATTTCTGCTTTGGGTCGTAGTTTTTTTTAAGCAACAGCAGAATTAAATTACCCAGAATTATTCTTTTTTGTGGCTGCTCTGCAGAACTGTATGAGTAGTTGCGCAATTATCCAGGGACCGAGTGTGATCCATATTGCTTCAGCGGCTGCTTGGAGAAGGCTAATTGCTGTGGCAGATGCAGAGATTGGGTGCATTCACAAGGGAATTACACTCCCTAAATGATACTTATAGCAGAGACTTTCTCCTCATCATTCTTCCCCATATCTCAGAGGCTTTGAAGGGTTGAAAAGAAAGAGGGAATTCTCTTTTCCTCTCTGTAGCTTGAGAAGATGGAGGTCCAGATTTATTGAAAGGGCTAGCAAAGGCTGACATGAAGATTTGTAGCTCGAGAAAGGCAATCAGACTTGGAGGTAGCAGATTTCATGCTAGGCTCTTGCTTCATTGGCTTTGACTGTAGGGACTGCACTTCTCATGGCTAGTTCTGGAGCATCAGGACTGGCAAAGCTTTGGGTCCAGCTGCTGCTTCATGGCTCCATCTGTCACTGCAGAGCGAGCAGTTGTGCCCTGACTGCCCACTCGGCTTGTCAGCGGCACCTGAGGGTGCCCAGAGAGCAGTGCAGCTGTGAGGGCCGCGGCGCTGGGAACTGGCCCCCCTTTTCCTCTGGGGTCACCCTGAGCACTGTGCCAGAGCGGCTTCCTTCGAGCAAGGACAGCGAAACCCAGGGCTGCTGCTGTGCCCGGGAGCGGAGCGTCCGCGCAGAGCCATAGGGCAAGGGAGAGGGCCAAGCGCCTTGTGGAGAGGGAACTGCAGTGTTTGGCTGAACAGCAAGCCCTAAATGTGATGTGAGGCTTTTCTCCCTCGAGTGTCCTTGCGCTGGAACTTGTCGTTAATAGCTGTCTCAAGGTACTTAGTGACTGGTGAACGTGACCTGACCTGAGAGGACTGTTTTCCTTCATGTTAGGAAAGGAAGTTGAGGGAGGTGCATTCTGGAGATCTTCAAGTGCTGCTCAGCAATGTAAATAGTACTCAGTGTTAGTAAAACCTTTTCTTTCTCTCTTTCTTTTTTATTTAAGTTATTTATTGGCTTAGGCAGTGTAATTTTACTGTTTGTAACTTCAGAGCAGGTACAGTGGCCTGGGAATAAGTACTCTGTGCTGATACTTTATGTCTTCTACCTAGATGCTATAAAGTGGTTTTTTATTACTATGGTGTTACATGTTGTAGCGTGCTACTTTCGGGTGGTTGGCATAATGTAAGTGGCATCAGGCCTCAGGCATTTAAATTTTGAGTAAAAGAATCTTAGACTCTTGGGCTTTTGAAGAGTTATATGTGATACTTCTTTTTCCTGTTTTTACCTTGAGGAATATCAGTGAGTGTCTGAGAATGGTATTCGAGGAAAATAGCTAAATATATATACATAAATATATACATGCATATGTATATATCTGTAAGAAACAGTCTCAGTAGCCAAGAGAGGAAGGAATTTCTGAATAAAAAGAGTATTGTGGATCCAACTTTATATCTTGTAGCTCCATCCTAATTATTTATGAACAATCTGTTACAATTAACGGATTTTGTAATAAAGTCAGAGTAAAATTGAAATCCATCTTTGAAAGGTTTGTTTCATCAAATAAGCAGTGGGCACTACTTCTGAGGATTACAGATATAATTTAGGAACAGCCTAGTGCCACAGTAGTTGCTTATCAGTATTAGTATTTCCCTTGTGTACTTACTGTGGGTGACTGTTAATTTCAGTAGTGTTAGTTCTGAATTACCAACCATGAATCACTTAGTTTTCTGCTGCAGAGACCAGGAGAAAACAGAAGAGCAGGGTTTTGTCTGCTTTTCCCGGAGAACAGTGAAGCAAGTGTGTCTGCAACCCTTTAATGTTGCTTGTTGACCATTGCATATGTTAGTAACCCTCTTGGGAAACACCTAGTAGAAGTGACTGCTCTGGTGGACCTAACTCAGCAAATCATTATGCTTGGCCTCGACTCGTTTCTGAGAGTGAACATTTGCAGGGATTTCTTTTACAGCTTTGCAAATATGATCTAGAAGTTAGAGGTGCACAGAAGAAATAATGGGCTCAGTTTTCAGTTTTCTAGGTCTGCCACAGAGTTGCAGTGTAACTTTGGTAAAATTACTTGAACTCTGGCCAAATTAGTACATTTTAGTTTGTAAGTTCAGGTAACTTAATGCAAATTTCTTTTTCAAACATGCAGATTTTTTGTTAATTATTATTCTGCAGTGGCATATCCAAAAGTGTTCATAGCTTCCAAAACTTCGGGGTATTTGATTTAGGCCACCAACCACTCAAATCTGAGTTAAAGCCAGCTCAGAGATGTTGAGATCTGTTGTACCCATAGGTGGCAATTAATTAATTTCTAGGTGGTCTAGAAATTGGACCATCGTAATGTAACGTTGCAGTGAGTTTATGCTACACCTCTGAGAGGTTCGAGGAAGAACTATTTCCTCCATTATGGAGCTGAGGTTAGTAAAATGTTGCCTTCCTTGTGCCTGCCTTGACACTCCCAGGGCAGCAGCAGTTCCAGGCAAAATTTCACAGGTGCTCCAGGCAGAGCATCGTCAGCCCCTGTCTGGGAAGCGTGGCCAAAGCACTGGGAAGTCTCTGAAATGGTATGAATGTCATCTGTGGTTGCCTTGTGTGGGCTGGGCCAGCCCTGCAGAGGAGTCATTCTTTTGTTACCTCCTACGTATGTCAAGAAAATCCTTGCCTGGCCAAATATAGGCGCTTCAGTACATCTTTTTCCCACTCCAGAATTTGTACTTGGCATGTAGAACTATTGTTCTTACTTTTGTGCAAACTCTGCTTTCAAAAACAAACCAAAACAAAAACTCCCTCAGTTCTGAGTAGGATTGGCATTGCTGAGCCCCATTAGGAGCAGACTGAGAAAACTTTATTTTCCCTGAGAGAATTTTAAGATGATTAAGAAGTTAAATTTTTGTTGTTATTACGATTTAACATTGTAAGAAAACTGCAGTCTGGTCTTGGGATGGGAAAGCATTGAAAGGTATTGTGTTTTTTAAAAATATGTTTCCAACACGGTGCAGTTCCATCTTTTCCAAGTTAACTTTCAAAAACTAAAATCAGCTCCAAACTCCAAAGTAATTCTGTATGCTTTTGTTGTGTATCTTTTGTATATCGGGGAACAGGAGCCCACTGGCTAAACTGCAGGGCTGGAGTCACTAAGCTACGTGTCATAAGCAGACTATCAGCAATTGTTACGCAAGTGAAAATATTTAAGTAAAAAAAAATATTTCCTTGCCAGATATATTTGTTTTATAGAAACTGTACATGCAGTCTGCACTAAGGCTGTTCAAGCCAGAAAATCTGGAACAACTCCTCACGTTTTACACGCTCTTAATCAGGGCCAAACAATGAAAGCAAGGAAATGCTTTTTCTAGTTCTCTTGAGAATTATTTATTTTACCGATCATCCTTCATTTAAATAATAAAGAGAATTTGTGTTCTTTCCTAAAGGATAGAAGTTTGTAAATATAGATTCACAGTATAATAGGTTTACATTATGGATAAAAAAGCAGGAGTCTGTTGAATGCATAACTGAGGTTTAAAACTATTTTTGTAAGCTAGAGAAATGGGAAAAGCATTTTGTAAGTAAAATATATCATCATCTGGTCCAAAAGTTGTACGATTTTAAATTTGGATACAAAAAAGACACTCCATTTATTAAAAAGACAAGCTGAGGGAGTTTTGGCTGTTTAAATTTTGTATGTTTTTAAGTGTTGTGTATAATCTAGGATTCTGGCCATATTTTTCAACAAAAGGCCAACCTCAAGATTTCTTTCATAAAATGGTTGCAGGACCAAACTCGGGGCAAACCACTGCCTTTGTCATGTGCCAGTCACGTGCTTGATGAAGTGTCTGGCCCTCCAGGGTGGTCAGCTCTGTTTTTCCTTTCCAACGCAGGAAGCTGGGAGGCATTAATCTGTCTTTCGGTTGGGTTGTCTTCCTGCTGTTTATACATTCAGGCCTTCTGCACAGACAGGCTTTAGTGTTCCCTTGCAAATACTGCCAACTTCGGAGAAATCATAACAAGTAGGCAAAAAAATCCTTTTGGTTTTTAAGTTCAGCTAATTGGTGTATAATCAGTATACAGTTTACACAAATAAGCATAAGAACATACTTCTCAGCCTATTAAGGTTAAAATGCGCATACAACATATGACAAACCCCAAATGAGGCATATGAAGTTAATCACACAGGAAACTCATGTTCAGCAAAACATTTATTCTTTGAATTGAAATATCATCTAACATATGCATAAGAAGCCTCAGATAATACACATTTCCTTTAAAAGTACTGCTTCTTCAAAATATATACTCATGTAATCTTTGCCCGTGGGTCAGCAACACGGCACAGAAAGGGACTATTTTCAATTCCAAGGCAGAGGAAGAGCCACCAACGTGTGCTGGACCTGTGGCTGGCAGCTAAAAAGCGTGTGCACTTGTGTGATGTGCTGCAGGTTAGGCCAGGCTTTGGGTCAGGTCCGAGACACATGAGAAGGGCTCTGCTCCATATGAGGTGCAGGATCAGTTTGGTAACATGCCCTTTGGACTGTCCAGAGCAGTGTTCCCTTTGGGGCATAGCTAACCTCGGGGTGGTGGCTGTTTATATTGTTTCATAAAAAACAACCTGCACATTATGCATGGAAAAATGACAGTTCTCTAGCATTTTGGTTTCCTGCTTCTTTACATCTGATGTAATTCTCCATAGTAAAAGTGTGAGGAGGACGTGTATTGTGTGTGGAACAGAGCTAATTTCAGAGCTGATACATATGATGCTTGCAAAGGTGGGATACTGGTCTAATGTGTGAACAACCCTTATCATATCATAGGGCTAATGCTTTTGGATTCAATATACTTATAGTAAACAAAAATGGTTGCACTACCCATCTTGTACCATAAAATAATTTTAGTGGCTTGTGTGGGTTTGTGTTTGTTTTTGGCAGCTGTAACCATACTGTGAAATCTGCCTAAACTGTCTATATTCTATAAAACACTGATGGGTTACCTTTGTTCTGATTTTTCAGATTAGCCTGTCAACCACTGACCCACTGACGTGCTCAATTCTTTTGTTTGAGCTTCTGCTTTTCAGTTACTCCTTTGTAGTCCTCAGCCAACGGCGCGAGTGCCAAGCCCCAATGTAGGCTTTGCAGAGCAGCATCGTTAGACCCAAGCACCCATGTGGCATCCTGGAGAGCACCATAAGGCAGGAACAGGGCTGTAGAAATCCCTCTTGCTTGGATTCCCATTCCAAGTTAGAGCTTTCCTCTGGGCATTTTTTGTATGCTTATGTCTTCTTGGGTGGGAGGCTCATTACTGCTATTTCTTCAAAAATTTAGTCTAGAGCTCTGGGAATCCCATGTATAGATCATAGTTGCAGGTGCTGTGAAAATACCAAACAAAAATATAGTCAGTGCACCAAAGTGTTTACTGTATACATATAGACAGATGCAGATAGATATAGATAATTAGGTGAGAAACAAGGTAACTCACGACCTAAGAGGGCAGGGGAGGGAGAATGCAAGAGAAAATACATAACTTGGCGTAACTGCTAAGAGGCTGTTGCTGAGAACTTATGTAAGTTTTTCTTACATATAAGGGACATCTTTAGAAAAAACTAAAGATTTAAAACCAAATCTAGTTTTGGAAACTCGGAAGGTGTCATGGAGAAAATCATGATGGTGTTTGGCATTAAATGTATCAGGCACTGCTGTGTGCTGCTGCTTTGGGCTGAGACGAGGCAGAAGGATTTTCATGCAGAGTCTGCAGAAGTTTTGCAAAACAGGGTTGCAGGAGCTGGACTGTGGACAGGGATTGGGAGCGTCCTAGAGGGAGGAGTTTGGTTATGGAGGCAAGCAAGGCAACGAGTGAGGTTTGTTGGTTTTTAAATAGATCCGCAGGGTGTATTTGTGCTAGTGGGAGAGCCCGAGATAAGCGAACTTCTGAGGCAGAGTGTGAGAGGGAGCGGGTGAAGTCATGGGCCTGGTGAACCAAGCAGCACAAGGCAGCGGCTCCTGAAGGGTGGGCATGAGCCGTGCAGGTGTCTACCTGTTGTCGGCAATGCGCTCCTGACTCAGGCAATTTCACCTGATTTATTGCCAGTTAACATAAACTACTGATTACTGTTTGGAGCAGTGGGAGACAGGGAAGATACAAAGCACTGAACAGGCACTTAGGGAAATGCCTCCTCTGCCCCTGCTTCCGCAGGGTAAGGTCCACCCAGTAACGTTCCTGCCCGTGTCTCACTGTGCGCACATTGGGGCGACTGGCAGCCCAGGAGCTTGGGCTGGGCTGGTGTGGGTGTGCTGTGGCTGCAGCCCCGCAGGGGTGTCCGTGCCCCACTGTGGGATCTCCCCGGCCACAGTCTCCTCAGGGTTGTACCTCCTGGGTCTGCTTGTTGCGTCTCCTCACGTCTTCCCCCAGGCTGTCAGGCAGTGATGTCCCGTGCTCTTCTGACTGGCGGGTAGTTTGTTGGTGTTGGGCTGGTTGTGTCTGCTTCAGATCTGCCTGCGAGTGGCTGCTGCCAGCACGAGGCAGTTCACAGCCTGCTCGCGGGCATCAGCCTTGTGCTACCCCAGTCCTGCCCTTTAGGCCCAGCACACTCTGCTGCTCACACTAGGCAGCAATGTATTGCCAGTAGAGGGTAAGAGGCTCCAATCTTATCCTTAAAGACTCACCTCAGTGCAGTGAAATGAGTCATGCACTGCAGGAGATGGCCGTTGTCCTTTGACCATAAAGAGAACGTGGCACAGCTGGCGTGTGGGGAAGCACTCACGTCGCGTGAGTCCCAGCCCTGAAGCTATGTCTGCCCCGAGAGGAGAGCGCTGAGAAAGCACCGTGGACTGCGGGCTGGAGAAACATCTGGACGTGCTTCCAACAGCAGAGGGAGGAGAGCAGAAAATGAGTGCTGGGAATGAACTGGGATTGTAGGAGCAAGATGTAGGAGCTGGGCAAGTGTAGGAGTATTTAGTTTGGAGCACGGCATGCCACAAGGAAGGTAGATACATCTATAGTGGAAGACAGCCTAATACTTCTCAGAGAAGTACTGCAGTACTACAGTGGATACATGAGTAGAAGCTGAGAAGGCCATGAGCTGGCTGAGTAAATCACAGGGCAGTAGGAACTGGGCTTTGCTATGTGCAGGAGCATAAGCAACAAGGAAGGTCTCATTTCAGTGGCTGTGGAAAAATTCTCGAAAAGTGATTGCTGGGCTATGTGTAAAATACGTTTTAGTACGCACACTGCTAGAGTTGATGCATGATACAATCTCAAGTGAACTTTTAAACCATCAGTAGGGAATTACTTATCCTGAAAAAAATGCCTCCTCCTGCAGTACATCACATGGCTTCACCAGGTTTCTGTAGCTACCAATCGTAGGTACTTGCAGTCAAAGATCTGCTTTGCCGCGCTGGGGACGCTTTTCGTGGCTGATGGCAGAGGAAGTGACAACTGTTAATTTAAGATGCCTGAAATTCGATGAGCTGCCAGAGAGCGGGCCTTGGTGGCTGTATGCTTTTAAGAAATGCTTATGGCAGGTACCTTTGTAGCCAGGTGAACTGTTTTGGGCCTTCATATTAAAGGGTAAGAAATCTCCAGTTCATGAGGGTCCACAGACTTCTCTTAAAGGTGTGGGTTTATTTATTTATTTATTTATTTATTTTACACAAGTAATTTATGTGAATAGTTGAAAAATACTACACTGGAAAGAATGGTCAACAGAGTTTCTTTTTTAGCAAACAGTTATGAATCTTTGATCAGTTAAAGGAGTTTTTGCCTTTCTGAAAGCTCATTCCACATCTCATATATGAAATTAAATCGGATATATCTTCTTTATCCCAAAATAAGATAATTGTCCAAAAGGTACAAGTCAAACATGATTTCAGATTCAGATGCAAAATTATTTGCTTTTAGCAGTCCTCTTGAAATTTCCTGTAATACTTGCAAAAAAAAATGAAATCAAAAATATTTTAGAGGAGATTAATATTTTCTCTGAAGCTACTTTATTTATTTAATACCCTGAAGATATTATGGTCATTCTTCTTACTTAAAATACATATTGTTCCTCATGCTGAAAAATGCCATCTCATGTGCTATATAGTTTAATAACCTCTCACTACAACTGGGGCAAAATTCTTCTCCTTGAAGTGGCCAGTGATTGATTTCATACATTTCAATATGCAGTAAATATGCACTGTCTCTTTCACTGAAGTCTGTTTGGTGGTGGTGGTGGTATTTTCCACCTTTTTTACATATATTCTGTACATTAGCAAGTGTATTTAATACAAACAGCTTAACAGTATAAGTGGATGTAAATCATGGGTAGCTCCCAAATGAGGTCAGGCATGACAGTGAATACTTTATTTTCTTATTGAAACTATTTCATACACAGTGGCCAGTTAAACAGATCAAAACCCAAATTGCTGAATGTTTCATGGGAACAGCAGCACTATTAGTAGCTGCTTCTTTTAACCCCATTCTATGTTAATGCTGATCCCAGAACAGCCATCTTTGGTATGTGAATGACTTGTTTGATTTGAATTCTTGGTGAACCTCCTAAGGCTTTATTGCCATTCAGCACAATGACCAAATTTGTTTTACTCTGACCTCCATGTTTTCCTTTTGGGAACACCAGTAACTTTTAGGTGTATTTTAGTTTATCAAGAGTTCTGCATTTGAGGTTTGCTTGCACAAAACCCACTGGACAGGTTTTACTTACCTTTCCTTCCCTATAGCAGTGACACCTACAAGAAACCTAAAATCTGTCAATGTGAAAAAGCTCATCTTGGTCCGCCCAGACAAAATTCATATTTCATTCCAGAAAGGGATATTTTCCTTGGAAAGGATTAGTCACTTTTTTTGTAAGCAAAGACCCATAGACTATTCATTAAGGTAGAGAAGATAAAAGTAAGGGGTTTTCTTGCAGTGTCTGTGGTAGGAACTGGTTGAGGACTTCTGGTATATGGAGCAACAGAAGGTGGGCAAATTGTAGATCTTTGTAATCTGATGTGAGAAGTAATAGTGACTGCTTGTTGGAGTCTAATTTGCAGGTCATAGACAAAGAGGGAGTCAGGTGAAATATGTCACTTGACTGACCTGTCCTTTTAACATTTTTGCTTCCTTTGAGATGGCTGCAGTTTGCTCGAAGAGTCAGACATCTGAGGTTTTTTATTTTTATTTGCAGGTTATAATAAACTCTGTTATATTTTTGAAGGGAATGGCAAAAGTTGAAACCTCTTGAGGATAGACCAGGAACTTTCTAGAGTTCCTATCTAGAGTTCCTATCATATCTATGCATACTTACTAATGCCGTTCTTATTGGAGTAAGTTGTCTTGAAACTAAATTTCCCCATCACAAAAGAGACTGCATTTATTCTGGCACAGAGTGGCTTAGGGAAGTGTCTCTCTGTTGCCAGCAGCCCCCTCCATATCCCTGCTCTAGGGGCAGTTCCTTGGCAGCTCCCAAGGCCCAGCTGTCTCTGGGTTCTGCCTGTTACCTTCTGCCTCCTGCCTCTGGCAGGCTGTGCCTCTCTCCCTTAGCCTTTCACCCAGATGGAGGGATTTTACAAGAGCAGCATGGCCACCTTGGTTTGAAAATGTGCAGAGGAGCCTTTCTTCCCCTGCCCTCTCTCCCAGCTTTCTGTAATTAAGAAACGACAGGAGGCAGCAGTGTGTCTCACCAGAAACTGAGGCTTGGATAAGTTTCCCAGTGACTAAGAGCATCTCCACCTCAAATCTGGCAGTTGTGATAGAGTCCAACGTCCTGTTTGCTCTGTGCTAGAGGAGATGGAGAAAGAGAGCGATGCAGGCGCTGCTCCCACTGACTGTAAAACACGACCCTGTCTGGAATGAAAATTGGGGTCAGGAGAGGACACCTCAGCTGTGCCCGCTGGTGTCCTTTGACGCGCTCCGAAGTGCTGTTGTTGTGCTGCAGACTGGGGCAGGAGCACGTGTCTTCCCTGGAGTCCAGCTGCATGAGTGTGTAAGCGCTAGCTAAACATACCCACGCGAGCATTGCCTCAGACAGCTGGTCAGGCCGCGAGCTCGGTGCCGTTTCACCGCTGCCTGCTCACAGCCGCACCATGACTTGGGGATGCAGGTAGTTTGTATAAACGAGTGGTCGGAGAATGTGCTCTTAACCTAGGAGACCCCGCTCTGTCAAGATGATATCTGAATGTATTTGGGAGCATACTCTAAAGACAGGCCTTCGTGCCTGTCCCTGCGACTGTGTTTTGCGCTTTGTGCCTTCTGTACCTGCGCGCTCTCTATTGCAAGAGTTTTGCTGCTCTTAACCCCTTCAGTGTTTAGCTTGTCCTGACCTCTCTGGGGCAGAGAGGTTTTAGACTTCTGCACTGTTGGGCCAGAAGGAAACTATGGCCGGTGTTCAATAATTCCCCTTCCAACAGAATGATGTTTATAAACCCAAGCTGGAAAAAGCTTGTGGAGACAGTGACAGGAAGGTACACCGTAGGCAGGCTGCTGGGCAGGGCTGGTGCCCTCTTGGTGGCTTAGGAGCACTTAATAGAGAGCAAAGAGTACCTGTTGGTTGCAAACAGTGAGAAAGTGTTTGGAAGCATTGTCCAGTATATTGTTTTATTCCTGAGAGTAGATACAGACTTTAAAACCTCCTGATGATGTGACACACCTGGGAGGAACTTGTCATTGCATTCATTATGACTTTTTTTTCATAAACAGTGTGATACTTTGTGATTCTCTGTTTAAAAGCCGCTGGAGTTTGGGCAGTCCAAGCCTATAGGTACGTTTGGAAAACAGGCCAAGGCAGGAGTCAGTGCTGATAATGTGTGGCCTGGATTATACTGAGTAGGAAGGCGTTATTAGATTGTGTAGGCTTTCAATTTTTGGATCCCACATTAGGTAGGTGCAGTTACTTAAGTAACGAGATGCTATGAGTGCAAACGTGTATTCCTTGTTTCCACTAGCATGAAGCAGCCTAAATTTTATCATTCAATATTTAATGCATATTTTATGTTATTTCAAAACTTCCTCTCTTACAGGCTATAGCACCACTGGCAAGATTGTTTTGGCCTGGCAAGTTGTGCTGCTCTTTGTGGTGCAGTGTTATATATTAAACCATGCTCACCATGTTTTTTGGGAGTATCTCCCTGCCCTTTAATACTTTGTCACTGTTATATCCCCCTGTAGTTTGAAGCACTCTCTATTCTGTGTGTTTCTACATTTCCTATTGAGCTGATGGACACATGCAGGTGCCTATTCTGTGCTAGCTGGGTAAATGTTTGTTTCCCTCCCCTCGCTTGAAGCTCACACCTCCTTCCTGAGGGCCTTGGCCGAGGAGGCAGCGTGTGGCTGCTCAGAGAGGCTCTAGGGCCCTGGCACGTGGCCCATAGCAGCTCCCCGGCTCCGACTGTGCTTCAGAGTTATTATTTGGTCACACAGCAAAGGCCCTTGTTTCCCGGCTTCCATGGCTACTTTATTTAGCAGCTGGGATACAGGCGAGGCAGCGGCCCCCGTGGTGAGAGGTGACCTGCTGCAGATACCCAAAGTGCTTCAGGAGGGGCTTTGGGTCAAGCTGGAGGGAACAGGTTCCAGCAGTCCAGCAGCCACCATCTGAGCCATCATATGCGTTTGGGCAGTTCTTAAATGTTGAGTCAAGCATTCTGCTCTTGCCTGTAATCTCCTGTCGTGAGTGCATTGTGCAGTCTGTATTAAAATAACAGATTAAAATACCCACGTGCAAGCTTCAGTCATTAATACCAGGGATTTCATCTATTTTATGTAACTTTGTACCCTGTGTTTGAGATTTTCCCTTCTTTGCTCACTGTCAGATAAACCTCGTTGTGGACTTTCATTGGACTTTAGAGTGATTACAGACATACCCTGATGAGTAGTGTGGTATTGAGCTCTGCGCAAGCTGTAAACTGCCGTGTCAGCTTGTGGAAGTCAGACTTGGTAGTTTTTCAAGTCTAGCATTTCTTTACTAGCCTATTAAGTCAGCACGGTGTTACCCTAAATAACACAGGCTGTCGTTGCTTCTGGTATTTTGTAACAGCCCGAGATGGGTGCAGGAAATGATTTAACTAAAAGAACACCAGTGACCTAAGAAAAATGAAATTATTCATGTTTGCTCACATGTCTGGCTGGGATTGAGCAAGCAGAGTGGGGAAAATTAATATACACCGAAAGATGAGCCTGAGGCTGTCGATTTAGGATTGCCTTAAGCTGGCACCGCTTCCAAAACGGCCGCCTTCGCTGCACTTGGTTCCTTCCCTGGTGCAGCCGTCTGGCTGCGCTGCCAGCAGGGCCAGGGAAAGGGGCTGGGTGCACTTCAAGCAGGCAGGAAGAACAGAGGTTGTTTTTCCCGGGTGCCGGTTCTCTGTGTGGCTCTTCACGCTGCTGCGCAAACCCTGTTCTTGCCATGCTGGAAAGGAGAGCGGCAGGGTCCCCGGGCAGGGCAGCGGTGCTGCCGTGCCCTGGTTGCAAGTGAAAATCGTCCCAGATGGGCTGTGCGAGAACGGAGGCTTGTCAGGCTTCTTCAGAGGGATTCGTGGTCATGCAGTTAAAATAACAGCTGCGAGGGCAAACCTGTTGCCCTGAAGTGTCTGTGGCCCACTGGGTAGACACGATTTGATTAGGGACCCCCCAAAATGGAATCAACCCATTGAATGTCCCCTTCTCTGCTTCCCTCTTTTTGCTGTAGCAGAAACTCAGGGAGAGGCTTTCTTTGGAGATGCTGCTGGCTTGAGCCAGCTGACTACTTTATTTTCACCACTTTTGGCTTTGAGGAAGTGACTTCTGGTTTATGTAGCAAGTTAAATGGAAAAGAGGAGAGGAACTTGACAGATATTTTTAGGAAAAGATAGTGTTTATGCCAGCAAAAACAGAACAAACTACAGGGATGTTACAAAATTAAATCTAGACCTTTTTTTTTTTTTTTTTTTTCCTCCTGTGGGTAAGTAGTTTCTTTTTGTGTGTAACTGAATTGCACTGTCAACTTAAGTAGTTGTCCGGTTATCTTTGCATAATTTTGTAAATTGATGTTCTCCAGTTCCATTGTAGTAAAACTAAGAGATTTGAGGCACACGAAGTCGTCACCAGCCACCGCACGTGGGCAGGAACAGAAGTCAAAGGGTGCTGGGGAGCGTGTGTGAAGTTGCCCGAATGTGATTTGCCCAGATGCAGCCCGAAGGAGGAGTAGCCGGGCTAGCTGCTACATGAGGGACAGCCCCACAAAAAGCAGCAGGGTTCCTGGCAGGGAATTATGAGAGCTCCCCACAACTGGTGGGTCCCATGTAGAGAAACTAGAACTGCTCTGAAGAATATTTTTTTTCTGAATAATTTCAGGAGAGCAGGTTACTGCTTTGCCCACAATGCAAAGGTGGGAGGATTTTGCTCCCTTCCTTTTCTTGTCTGGTTCTTAAAACATAAAATGCGGTGTGGTAGATGAAACTGCACTTCAAATTTATATTTAAATTGGTCTTTGGAGAGAAGAAGACTGATTTGACCCAAAAGAGATACTTCATGTGGCCAACTTCATGAGCTGTTAGTTGTTCAGGAAAAAAACTTTTTTATATATATATTTCCACACTTTCTCTAGGAAACCTATTATAAAACTCATTTCATAATGTCATTTTCTGAATCAAATTTATTTAAAGTATAAAATTGGTTCTGCTAACAGCCCTGTGTTCCGAGGAGATTGCCGTTTGCCCGGAGGCCTGTGGTGGGAGGAGGAGGAGGGAGGAAGCCCCCGTGGCCGCGCACGCAGCCTGTTCGCACGGATGAAAGGGCGAAGCCGCAGCTCCCGGCGGGCGCCTCAGCATCAGAGGCGTGAGCAGTATGGCCCTCGTTTTGCTATTCCAGGGCATTAGTCTCCATCTAGGGGCTGTCCGAACCCTTTCCTCACCCTTTCTGTATTGAGTACTTGCGAAGTTAGTGCTGCAGCTTATGGAGCTGCTTTGGGAGGCTTCTGGGTGCTCTTTTCTTTAGAACTACTCAAGTGGTTTTGGTAGTGTGCTGACACGCACAAAAAGTTCCCGTGCCTGTAAGTACACGAAGCCATTCCTCTTTGCCTGCTCTTCTCATGCCTCCTGTGACGAAATACAAAGATGAGCAAAAATGCCAAAGCTGCTCGGTTTCCTTTTAACGTTAAGAATAAAAATGACAAGTAGCTGGTGGCGGTGGTGTGGTAATGAAGACTCTCCATTTCCTTTGGTGGTTGATGAAAGTCTTAAGAGACAGCCAGCCAGAGAGGAACGAGGGGTAAAGTGGATGTCTCTTGTATTTTGTGATTCTAGAATGTAGTGCTATCTGACCACGAGTGGCATTTGTCACTAGTCAGATCTCACCCTTAAGAGAGTTTGGTTGGACCTGGTGAGTGGGAGCACAGGCTGTGCTGCCGTGAGGTCTGTATAAAAAGGAAGTCCGCAAGTTTATTAAGTCAGATTTCTGCTGAATATGCTGGTTCCTCAGTTGCAGTGATACAGTTTGCTGTCCGCATCCTGGCTGCACAGAGGCTGACTCACTGGAAGGAGAGTGCAGCTTGTTTGGATTTTAGCAGTCTAGCTACATAGCAGACTATTGATTGAGAACCAGTGCAAAATCATTCAAGGGGGTTGCCTGGTTTTTGTTTGTTTTGCTTTTTTGGGAGAAAAAGTAAGCATGACCTCAGAGTAGAATCCCAGATTAGCTGCAGTTGGGAGTGACCTTGTGAGTGAGGTGGTTTAACCCCAGTTAACCCCCTCAAAGCGGGAGCAGCTGGTGCAGGTTGGTCAGGATGTGTTTTTGAGCATCTCCAAGGATGGAGATTCTACTGTCTCTCTTGGCAACCTGGTATGGGGTCTGATTCCCCTCACAGGAGTTTTTCTTTTTTTTTTTTTTTTTTTCCTGTTCCCAAAGGACAGGAAACTGCTGCAATTGCCATTGACTCACCACCTTAGGCCTCTGAGGTGGAGCACGGTAGAGGAGTGAAATACTCTATCCCAACCCTTAAACGTTTTAGTAGTTTAAAAATTTTTTTTTTTTTTTTTTCTTTTTTTTTTTTTTTTTTTTTAATTAAAAAGAAAGGGAAAAAAAAAGATATTTTCCATTAACAAATAGAGGCCTTAGCCAAATGGGCTCCCCACTTCCCTACTTTTCTGTGTTTCAGTTCCCCATAGCTCTGCTCTGCACAATGCTGGAGCAAGTGGATTTCAGTCTTCTGTCTTAAAAACTTGCTTTTGTGTCATGTTGCTCCTGGGGAGTTATGTCTGCACGCACTCCGTTATCTCTCACTTCCTTTTTACAGTAGTCCTTTAACACAAAGGATGTGTATGTAGACTACAGTTTAAAATAATGAGAAACCTGAGTATGTACAAGGGAATTGAGAAGGAATAAACACAGACCCGCCAAATGGGGCAGGTGGTGCTGTGAGTAGAGCACAATTAGTTAATGTGTGTGCAAAACGGGAAGATGTCAGTGCCGCGCTTTATAAATACACGGTTCCTGTAGCACTTGAAACCGGCAGAGCAGCAGTCGGGGGGTGAGAGGCCAGATGAGAAATGATTCATTTGCTCCCTTTGTTCTTGAGGTTCTTTTCTTTGCCAGCACGAGATAACAGATGTCCTAAAGATCCTGAATTTGCAGGAAAAACATAATGCAAAGAGCCGAGACAGTATCCTGATAGATTAGATATTTTATTTCTTGTATTCTGTGGCTAATTGGATCTCAAAATCTAGAAAAGCGCTTACATCAACGAATGACTGAGCCAACTTCCAAATCCCTTGCTTTGCTTTAATGAGGAAGACCAGGCCTGTGTTTGCAGTGTAATCTGGTTTTGTTCGTTGGGGCTCAGCCTTTGATTACAGGCAAGCCAGCTGTGTGTGGTGAAACGTGTGTGGCGGCTGCTTTTCTGTTGTGCTGTACCTCAAATGCAGTTCTTTTTTTGGCAGAACTTTTTGATCACTGGTGTGAATAAAGACTCAAAGGGCTCTCATCTTTTTTAACGGTGTGAACTCCTTTGGAGCTGATGGAGAACAGCGCGCATCGCCAGCAGCAGTTAGGGGAGCCGAGCTCCGTTGCTCTGCAGCCCGTGAGCAACCTGCACTCATGTGCGAAGCTCACCAAGGACGCTTACCAAGCCATTCATACTCCTGTACTGAAGGTACCTAAAAGGAACTGAAACAGAGACTCCACACCGTAAAACTTCTGCAGCCCCAAACCAACCTGACAGCAAAGTCTGCGTAGGCTGCCGCAGTGGGAACACACTGCATTTAAAATGTTGGAAGTGGGATAAGACACAAAGTAGTTATTCCGATTTGGAAAGGAAAGGGCCTTGTGGTGAATATTTCATCATTTAGGGGCATCTCTGTGGTAACTGAAGTGAAAAGTGAGAGGCTGACAGTTCTGCAGGCCATGAATGCTACGTACTGCAGAAGGGCGACGTCTGCGCAGTTGCCCTGCATTTGTCTGTGGCCATCAAGTGCTGCGTTTTGTCCTGGCAACCTCTTGGCTTCTGCTTTGCTCTATTTCCCCATGCAGGTTTGGCCTCATTCACTCAGCTGTTCGGGTTTCAGAGGGCTCTTACATGCATAGGTGCCCATAGATGTGCATCGTTTTGGAAGAGCATTCGTTATTCCCGCGGGGACAGCCCAGAGTCACCAGGTCATCACTGCTGGCATCCCAGGTGCAGGTGAAGCTTGATCTCTTGGAAAAGGAAAGGGAGAGCTCTGCGTTTGCTTTTGCCTATAGCTGCAGAGTCGCCATCCCACCTTGTCCCACTCTTTCCTGTGTATAAATACTCCCTGATTTTTTTATCTCTACAAAGGTGGTTTAATTTGGAGTTTCAGTGCAGGCTTCCACTCTCTTGGTGGGTTTTCAGATTTTGAGCATCTATAAAGAGTGTAAAATAAATGAAAACAAAACACAAGAATGTAGATGATCTAAGAGCCGGCCAGGGAAGGTAATTTAATCAAAAAAGACTGATTTAAGTCCTAAGTTATTTATGAGGATATTTCTGTAAATAAGATAATATGGATTGCCTCAGAAGCAAATAAATTATCAGATGTTTTGCAGGCATCAGCATCTGTCTCCAAAGGCAAAAGATAGTAAGTTACGCAAAGCTTTACATATATTTATATTAATCTTTCCTTGCTGCAGGCAAGTATGAAATATCTATTGTGTGGTGCTGATTTAAAATTCCATGTCAGATATGGAATCCTAGACTTGCCCTATTTATTTTTTCATTTTGGATATTGACAGAGGTTTCTTCTAAGTTTAAATGAAGCTTCCTATAGGACTGAATTTCCTTACTCCCTGGTTTTCAATAACACAGGCAGTGCACATTTTATAATGCAGGCAGAACTCTTTTTAGTTATCGAGTGCTGCTTTTTGTGAAGGTGTTCTGACTGATATGAGCAGGTGATTTAATATTAATAGGTGGCAGTGCCAGCAGCTGGCATGGCTTACTGTAATTCTGGAAGCAAACATGCCACTGCTGTCCATAACACAGATGGACACAAATGAGTGTCCGCCCGGGCCTGGAAGGTGCCGGTGGCTGCAGCTCTGCTGCGGGTTGTGTGTCGACACAAGGGCAGCCTGGCAGGGGTGGGTTGAAGCCACCAGCGCTCCGTCGGGCACGGGCTGCCAATGGGAGCCCCTTCCCTGCTCCTGCTGCCCTTTTCCAGGTAGCAGCAAGGATGAGCTGAAAAAGCTCTTCATGACTCCAGATTGTAGTGGCTATTTGACTACAAAGTGTTCAGGTAAAGCCCATGATAGAAGAGCTTTCAAAGATGATGGGCTCTAGGAGTATCGAGGGAGCTGTGAACAGCTTTCCTCCCTGTGAACGTGTATTGTTTCCATTGCTTTTGGCCATGTATTTCTGTGTGTGCCTTCCTACGTTATGTAAAATTGCTTTCTGGGGTAACACCAACTGCTTGGAGCAGCGTCGGTGTTTGAAGAGGTGTGTGATGGCACTGGACCATGTATTGGGGACTCTCTAAACAAATGGAAACTGTGGGTTGGACCCACAGTGATGGCTGCAGTAGCTGAGGAAGCAATTAAAGCAGTTGCCTTTTGTGTCATAGATGTAAAAGCCAAGGTGAAGTTGCAAGTTATCTGTGGGCTGAGACAGCAGTAAGATTTTCAGCTGCTTACGTGTAGATAATACTTAAATGAGCCATCTGAACAGGAAGCATTTTTGTACCTGTTCTTCCAAACTGACGGAAAATGTACACATTTGTCAGAATAGGTGGAAGAGGGTTGGAGACTGACTGTACCTGTCACCATGCACAGGTGGAATATAAGGTTAAAGTCATGACCATGTTAATCCTGTTGCCAGTAACATATTTATAAAAGCTGTGTGAATTTATGTTCTTATGCCTTAACAGCAGTTGGCATTTGTTATGGGGAGGAAGTTGTAGACAAATGTTGTATTGGCATTTGGAGGAGCATTTCTTTCCTCCCCTTAAACATAGAGATTATCTGCAAAGCATATCCAAGTGTTCTTGCTTTTTAAATTCTTTTAGATCTTGTTATTGTAAAGCCCCAAATGCATCCCTGCAGGATTTTGATTTTGATAGTTATGCAACAAAACAGATTAATAGAGAAACAGAAAAAAGCCAAAGCGGTGCGGTATCTCATAGCTGTGAGTAGCAGCATTTAGGTTACATGTCTAGTTAGTTACCAGCTACTGTATCGTGTCAACTGGTGTCTCCTCCTGAATGTGCAGTTCTTGCTCTCCATTTGCCATATACGCTGAAACAGCTTCTGTTCCCTGCTCTGCTGACTGATTCTGCCTTATCTTTCAGAGTGACTTTTGCTTCTTAAAACAGAAGCAATCGGGGACCCTTTTCACCTCTTAACACTGAACCATTCCTCTTTTCTCTTTCTCTTTTTTGCAGCTCAGGACTATAACTTACTCTGTCATGTGGATTATATCTGTCTACCTTGGCTATTTATCTTGCAGTAACAGCCTGTGCTGTGCTAAAAAGCTAACGAAGTGCTTATAAGACTTTGTAAGGCTTCTTTTAGAGTCAGCTTAAACTTTTATGTGTCTAAATATCTACATAGGCTTGCAAATCCTCCCTGTTTGTTAACTTTTAAATATGTTGGTGATTATGGCCAAATTAGGCCTCTAGGGAGGGTAGATGAATAAGAATCTCTGTAATTGGCCCAGGGGATAATCATTTGTGATAAATGCAGCAAAGATGACCAAGCAGTGGCTAACAAGCTGGTGATCATAGCTGCTGTTTAAGTGCCAACAGTGTTTTTTATGGAAAAATACATTTGTGTTTTGGCAGCAAGTGTTTCTATCATCCTAATTATTCTCCTAAAAATTCTGAGTAATTCTCAATGATCCTTGGCAGCGGAGCGATATGCAAATGTGTGTGGAAGTTGCATGAAATGAAAGCATAGGCTGAGTGAGTACCTAAGTCAATGGACATGATCTGATTTAAATGTTTTCCCTGTAGTAAAACTTATACTTCACAAGAAGAGGCAGTAAGTCTGGCTAGTGTCTGTCTGGACTGTGCACTGAAGTACCTGCAAATGCCTGAGGTTGGCAGACAGGTACATGGTGCAAGCATGTAGGCTAATGAGAGAGCTTTCTTTCTGAGCTTTTGCATCACTTGCTTTATTGGCACTGCAGTATGTGGAGTGACATTGAAATTATTCTGCTGATGGTTAATTTTGTTTGATGAGAGTTTTGCTTGGAGAGTCTTACAGACCTTTAGGAATGTTTTTGTGTCCAGAGAAATGCTCTAAGGCAAGGCAAAATGTAGGTAACAGATGACCTGGCTCAGAGAGATTGATCGGAGAGATTGAGACATAGGAGGGCTTCTCTAAATGGCTTTTCAGTTTCTGCCTGAGAGCCCTCAACAGATGTGATGGAGTTCACGTCTTGAAAATTGAACTGAAAGTTCATGAAGTTACAGAGGTGTAACAAAGTGCCCGGAAGAACACTTTCCTTGTAAGAGGTGATGTACCAGAAACAACCTCTGAGAGTCATCAAGTGGAGGATGTCCAGAAGCCTGAAAGAAAATCTGATGGAAGTTTGACATGAAGTAGCAAGATGAGGGTCAGCATTTAGGGTAACTTAGAAGTGACGTCCTGTGCTGTGCCTTGTGTAGCCTTCAGCCCTGGAGGAAGCGCATGGCACTGCAGGTCACTTGGCGCTGTCCACGTGTGTCCTAGCGTTAGCATCATTGCTGGCAATCAGGCAAACCCCGTGCACTCACGGAGAGACGTAAACCTCCAGATGTGCTCGGCACCTGGGACTTTTGAGGTTCAAGATCTACTTTCTATGTGAAGAGAAGGTACAAGGCAGTAAGGAAGAGATTGAGCGTTTTGGACTCTCTTGATTAAGACATCGTCCTGCTCAGCTTGTTTGAATGTGTTTGAATGTCATAAAAAAGGTTGCAAGAACGTTACCAAAGGAAAAAAAAAAGACATTTGTGTGGCATCTTTTGAAAATGACTTTTGGTAATGAACTGAATTACTAGTTGCCTTATCACGAGCCATCACTTGTAATAGTTTGTTGGGCAGTTTAGTTTGCTGAAAATGAGTGCTTGTAAATAACTGAGAGGCTTATTTGAATGAGCAGAACAAACAAAATGACACAGGAAAACTTGCAGGCATTATAGATGCTGGGTAGTGACTTCCCAAAACATGCAGCCCTTTTTTTTTCTTTTTTTTTCTTTTTTTTTAAAAAAAAAATTTCTGCTGATGCATATTGGAGAACGGCCACCTTCGTTATCCTGAGATACCTTCACTTGAAACCTTGCATGAGCTCAGTTGTCATATGGTCGGTTAGTGGTAGCTGGCATTGCAGTGGGCCAGCTACAGTAATTGCTTAGTTTTGACTTACTATATTCTCTTATTGCTCTCCTCAACATATATTCCCAGGCCCTTGGGTAGCCCCCAAATGACACAGGGTATCCTAACATACCTTTTAGAAAGGCAGGTTGTTTTTAGTTATAGCAGTAGGTAGGAAATAGCAAGCAGTGTGGACACGAGCAGCGCAGTGGCGGGTTCCTCCCGGCCTGTTGTGTGATGGTGCCCCGAGCCGGCGCGTGCCGCCAGTTGGGCGGGCAGCACCAGCGCAGCGCGCTCCTCCGTGGGGTCCTCAGAGTGACCTGCCTCGCCTGCCACTGAAGCGTGAGTGTGAGCGTGGCGTGACCTGCCCAGCGGTGACGTGTCTCGATATGCAAGATGCAGGAGCAGCCTCCTTGCGCCGGACTGGGCAAACCAGCTGCCTGGAATACAAACGTTAGAGTCTGGTTTCACTCAAAAGCTTATGAGAACTCCGAATTTGACTCAATTTGTGGTCCAAAGCAAATGAGATGTGATTTCCTAGATTTGGGCCATGTTGTGTTGATTTTTTTTTCATTTTTTTTCAGCCCTTAAGGTTTTCAGAAGGAATATTTAAATTGTATGTGTAAATGTAAATATTTACCCAATATAAATTGCATGTCTAATAAGTAATATTCTAGAGGAAAATGGTTATTTGGGTTAAAAATCTGAGTGATATTCTAAGTGCCAGATATGAGAGAGAGATTCCATTCTTTTTTTAAGTGGTGGTGTTTTATTGCATATGTGCATTTTCTAATAGCTCTTGTGAGAGCAACTGGAAAATTAGTTGCTGCAGTTTTTGCATCTCTGCTTCCTTTCTCGAGGCATTTGTTTGATTCATGTTGCTACTAGTGGAGAGAAAATAAAATCCTGATGATGGGTTTTTAGCCCTTGATAAGAAAAGCTTACTTGAGACAGATGCAGCAGACGTACATTGTGATACCATTACAAAATCCGAGAACCTGTCACAAAACACGGATACTCTGATAGCTAAAAGTGAAGTTTTACAGCTGTTGGCATTTAAAAAAAAAATTTTTTTTTTAAAGTTGTCCTCTAATTTACTTATTTTCAAGGCAAGTTTTGCAAAAGTCAGTCTTCTGACAGGCAATATAGTAATGTAGAAAGTGCTTCTGCAGCTTGCTGCGTAGGCAACCATGTGATTTAATTTAACTCGGTTTACTTATGAAAGAGAGGAGAGCACAAATTAAGCTGAACGTGCAAAACGGTACCACGATTAGAGCCACTTGCCTCATCCCCTGTAGTTTACAAAGTGCTGCCATTCACAAGCGTTCAAAGCAATGCGAATGATGCAAAGGAACATAAATGAAGTGGACAAGCCACAGCAACAATTTACAGTCATTTTTGGATTAATCAACTATTTCTCTGGAGAGCTGCACAAAGAGATTGCAAAATCAGGAGGTCAGGCCCAACCAAGACGGGCTCATGAAGGGCAGGTTCTGCCTCACCAACCTGATCTCCTTCTATGTCCAGGTGACCTGCCTAGTGGAGGAGGGAGGGAAGGCTGTGAATGTGGTCCACTTAGACTTCAGAAGGCATTTGGCAGTCACGCACTGCCTTCTCCTGGAGAAATCGGCAGCTCAAAGCTGAGGTGAACTCTTTGCTGGGTGGAAAAACTGATGGAATGGCCAGGCCTCTAGAGTACTGGTGAATAGAGTTAAATCCAGCTGGTGACTGGTCATGAGTGGTGTTCCCCAGGGTTCAGTCAGCAGGGGCCAGTCCTCTTTAATATCTTTATCACCAAGAGGCAGTTGAGGGCACCCTCAGCAAATTTGCAGACGACACCAAGCTGGGAGGAAGAGTTGCTCTGCCTGAGTGTAGGAAGATTCTACAGAGGGATCTGGACAGGCTGGATTGATGGGCTGACACCAACTGCATGAGGTTCAACAAGGCCAAGTCCTGGCTCCTGCTCTTTGGTCACAGCAGCCCCATGCAGTGCTACAGGCCTGGGGCAGGGGCTGCAGGGCTGTGCAACAGAACAGGATCTGGGGGTCCTGGTCAACTGAACGAATGTTCAGGCGACTGAACATGAGTCAGCAGTGAGTCCAGAGGGCCAAGAAGACCAACAGCATCCTGGCTTGTGTAAGGAACAGCGTAGCCAGCAGGACCAGGGAAGTGACTGTCCCCCTGTGCTCGGTGCTGGTGGGGCCGCACCTCAAATACTGTGCTCAGTTTTGGGCCCGTTGCTACAAGAAGGACTTTGAGGTGCTGGAGCAAGTCCAAAGAAGGGCAGCAAGGCTGGGGCTGGAGCATAGACCTTATGAGGAGCAACTGCAAGCGGCTTGTTTAGTCTTGAGAAGAGCAGGCTCCGGGGAGACCTTATTGCTCTCTACAGTTACCTGTAAGGAGGCTGTGGTGAGGCAGGGGTTGGTCTCTTCTCCAGAATAACTACTGATAGGACAAGAGGAAATGGCCTCAAGTTGTGCTAGGGGAGGTTCAGGTCAGATATTAGGAAGAATTTCTACATGGGAAGAATGGTGGAGCCTTGGAACAGGCTCCCTAGGGAAGTGGTGCAGTCATCATCCCTGGCAGTGTTCAGAAATGGGTAGATGAGGCACTTAGGGACATGGTTTAATGGGCATGGTTAACGGGGATGGGTTTACAGGTTTTGAATTCTATGATGCAGTCAACTGGATCTGAAAACATGGCCAATGCGATAGTACTCTGGGATTAGCCTGTGACAGTGCAAGGTCTATGGAGGGGGAAGAAAAAGAGAAAAAGGCTTTTATAGGCCTATTACAAGTCTTGCTGTGTCTCTATTCTCAAATTTTCCAGCTTCATCTCCCATCTGAGCAACTCTTTCAAGTTTGTGGCCCTCGTGTTGGGGGAAGGTGGCTGGACCAAGTCACAAAGTCACTCTGTTGAGTAGGAGCTTGGTTTGCCCAGCACTCAAGCGAGGCCAGCATTACCTGCTGTTTCATGGGACGTGCTTCTTATGGCCCACGCTAAATGAGAGTGACTGGCTTTGCTTACTGAGGATGGGTAAGAGAACCTGTTGTTTGAAAAAGAGGTGCTTAAAGGCATCGCTTGCTTTTGAGGAATATCTTTGGATCTTTTCCTGCTGAAGCAAATAGTGTTTCAGAAGGAAGCGAGAAGCTAAGCAAACTTTTCTGGTCTTTCTCAGACTTGAGTGGCTCCTTTTAAATTACAATTTAAAAGGGCTATTTGAAACCCTGTCACTGAGATCTAGTTTTTGGCTTGTGAAGGAATGTTTTACCCTCATTAATGATACAAAATGTTCATTTAGGGCTTGAAGGCCAAAAAGATAAAGTTCTAGCAGTAGTAGCTTTAATGAACATACACATTTTCAGTTGTGCATGTAGTGAAGTTAATGACTAGTAATACACTATTTTACACTTGCTCTCTAAAAGAGCGAGTATAAAATACACAGGCTGTATGGCAAGGCCAGGTGTTCCTGTGGGAGACTGGACTGGCCTTTTCCAATTTGCTAGTAGCAGTGGGGTGATGGTGTGACTCTGTTCTTGATGCTGTACTTCCAGAAGTCTTCGTACATTTTATATGCATTATTTAAATGCCAGGCGAGCAAGTGGCCTCTTCAATAACGGCAGAGTATTAAGTCGCTCGCAGTGACCTGTAGCTGGCCGTGGTGGCGTCTCATGTGCCAGTGTTGCCATCCCTACCATTCGGCTGCGCACATGGAAGTGGAGCCGCACAAAGCCGGTTCATCCGCCTGCAGGAAAACACAGCACTCTTACATGACACGGTTGCCCTAGGAGCGCCTAAGACGTCCTTCCCTTGCCTGCAACTTGCCCTTGTATCCTCTAGTGTAATAATTTTGCAAATGTGAAATAATTTTCCTCCATTTTTTTTTCATTAGGATAGTCCCAGCTTACTTCTGTTTTCAGCTACAAACCGCAGCTGGGATTTTTTGTTGTCCATCCAAATCCAAAAGCTTCCACCCTTCCGACAGCATGTTGGTGATGACAGAATAAGAATTGACATGGCATATTCCAGGTCAGAAAAACACTGCCAAATTCCTCTAGGGGAAAAAAAGGAAAAAAGAAGAAATAAGGAAACTGGAACCTGACAGTTCTAGAACCTTTATCAAATAACAGTTGTATTTCTACTAGTGGATGAATGTAAGATGGGATGAAGTCCTTTTGTTGTCAAACATAATGACAAAATCTGTATCAGCATTGAGAGGCCAGATTTTTATCTGAAGTCTCTAAACACTATCTTTTTCTATACTTATACTAGCATTTTCATGCTAGCTTTCTATTCACTTTTAATAGGGTAACTATTTCACAAAAGCACCTACTGAGAGTAGTGTTTTTAAGAAGAATTTTACTGAGAGCAAATTACTAGCTCAGACTTTTTCTTAAAGTTTACTTTTTGATGCAGTTCAGTGATCTCTTGATGGCTCGCAGCTCTACTCCTGAGGCTGGCAGCTCAATGCAACTGTAACCGCACCAAAATATATACCTCAAACTATAACTTTAGGAATAACTCCATTGGTACCATCAAAATAAACTAATATATGGCCTGAAAGTATAAGTGCCACCCCTTAGTTGTCCAGGATCTGCCTTTTGTCTTTCTCACAGCATTGAATTCAGAACTGGCTTCAACGTGAGTCACGTCTCGCCCCTGTTGTCTCGCCAGAAGACAGGGTAGACTGAACCGGTTCCCTTGAGCTGTGGATATAGCTCTGACGGGAAGATGGGAAATGCTGGGATTGCTGGGCAGCTTATGCTGCACGTAGGAGAAAATGCAACACAGAACCAGAAACTCTTCCTCTGACTTGGCATCCTCCTCCTTCTGCTCCTCACAGACCTGCTGCTTGGTCAAACAATTTTGCTGAATTCTGGTTCTTTTCAAGGACAACGCAAGATCCCGGTTTCCCTTTGCAATTTCCCCCAAGCCTGCCCAGCCAGCTCGGCAGGGAGGGATGGGAGGCAGCTGATCTGGGCCTTAGCAGGTCTGAAGCGACTTGACTGCAGGGGAAAGAGTCTTTCAGCTCCTCACACTGCATGTCTTGACTCCAGCCTCTCCTGGTCCCAGACCTGGTGTGTGCAATTTTCATAGCAACAGCCCTGCTTTAAAAATAAAAAGTAAAAAGGGCAGAACAATGAGGTTGAGTGTTTTTTCTGACCCGCAAAAGCATCTCTGTGTGCCTTTTTAAACCAGATCCAGCTACAAAACTGCATGGCCTAGTTTGGAGGAGAAGATTGTGAAACGTTTCAGTGCATGCTCTCAGCGAGGAGAGGTGTGGGGCATTTGCTTCTCAGTTCTGCTTGAAGGAAAATAAAGGGAAATCCTCCTTATTTTTAATGTTGTGATTCTTTCCTCAAGTGCCGTTGTGTGTGCCTGTGAAATCCCCGGCATCGCTGCACAGCTGTTGGCCGTGTCGGCCGGTGGCCGCGAGCAGCAGGCGCCTCCTCGCTCGCGCTGGGCACAGCAGTCTGGCGCTGTCCTCCTTCCCTGTTCCTTGCTCGTGCCCATGTGTGCTCAGAATGCCTGGCACAGGTCTGTGAAAAGCTGGGAGGAAAACCCTTTGAGCCCGGTGCAAGTCTGCAGCACAGGCAAGGCTCTTCTCTTGCCTCCCTTGGCAGGTAGTAGGATCTTGGTGAGAGTTTGGTGGCTTTGACGTGGTGCGTGACGGGCAGCGAGCTCTGCAGCACTGGTGTGGAGCCTGGGGTGCCATCGTTGCTGGTGCAGCAGGCTCTGCAGTTACCACAATTACTCTCGTAATCGGGCAGCAAATGCCTTTGGAGCCCTGTGAATTCGTGTAGGAACAGCATGCACAAATTTGGCGTATGGTTTTTGCTTTTGCTTCTCAAGGTTTATTAAAATGGCATCAAATGGGAACTAGTGTCTTTCAAGAGGGCAAGTGACATTATTTCTACGTGAGAGCTTATTCCAGCTACAGTAGAGCATGGTGGGTTCCCAACCTGCAGCTCATGGGTGTTTTCTCTTCAAAACCCTTTTGATGTTGGCAAATTAAAAAGTCCAAAACTGGAACCTGCAGGAGCAGCGCAGTATGGCGTTGCCTGCAGCAGGTTATTTGCTACAGCTTGTTACCTGTTGGCCAGTACAAGTTCACTGATCTTTTTAAAATTTTTTCCTTCATCCTTTTAAGCATTTCAAAGCCCAGCCAGGACTTTGCAACATACTTTTTGCAGTTCTAAAGCACTGAAATTATTACCTCCCTTTTTACTGATCAACAGCTTTTTGCTTGTGAGTAAATCCCAAACAAAAAATTGTTTATGCCCAAGTGTCAATAAAAATGTGAAAAATCTCCTACAAAATAGTTTCTTTAGTAATTTGAAGAAAGCTGGAAGCTGGATTCTTTGGAAAGAATCTGCCGCCTTTACTGCAAAATTGCTACCCATATGATTTAAAATTAACTTTACACCAGTGGATCAAAATGAATATATTTTAGTGTCTTTGTGTGTCATTTGTGTGTCTGGCATGGACTGTGCTGGTCCTCGGCAGTGAGTGGCAGTATTAGCAGGAGAGCAAGACCGAGGCTCTAGTGTTTATATCCAGACAGCTGGGTAGTTGAGCCAGCTGGCTGCCTTATTCATGAGGGCTCCTTCGGGGACTTGTTGCCAGTGGAAAAACACACAATAAATCTGTGATGCTGGTGTGAGGATATTATTTTGACAAAAAACAAAGCTTTCCTTTGCTGATAGTTTTTTTGTATGTTTTCCTTGTTGACTCTGACCTCTTTTCAGATCCACTCTGCTTTTGCAGGAGTCTCAGAGCACTGTCTTAGCTGTGTTGCTTTAGCCACTAAAGTAGTAGATGGCCCTGCTGCTGTATCTGTAGCCCTGCTCCAGGCACCTGGGGCCCATCAGCACCTTCATCAAGCGAGTGGGTTTCACTGCTTGGTGAGGGTCCCAGGGAGGAACTGGGCTGGTACCTGCTGGTTGGGCCTAAAGCAGGGGCAGCACTTGCCTCAGCTCTTCTGCTGCACAGGTGAAGAGGCACTTCAACGCTTGATACAGAAGATATATATTTATGTTATGTTGGATGCAGTTGTGTAGACCGGTCAGTTTAGGTTCAGTTTAGTTTAAATGGTGAGGAATGGACAGTCATCTGCAGATGGGGGAAAAAGTCAATTTGATCAAATTTGGCAACGCTGCATCAAGGCATCAGTTTCAACACTGGCAGAGCTATCATACATCCACTATTACAGTGGCTGTAGTGCTCCAGTGAACCAAATTCAGTACTTCCCCTTCCACCTTCTTTCTTTTCTTTTACTTACTAGATTTTCTCTAAAAAACAAGCAAACTGTTCTATGACTCTTTGTGCCTTGTTCAATCTAGGATAGTATTAGCAAGGAATGTTTTTGCAGGGGAAATAACAGCCTGACCACAAAATCCGTTTTTGTAAATGAATGTCAGTCTCGGACAGCATTTGTATGACTGATTTCCATAGGCATTAGAGGAACTGAACAATTAAATATGCTTTCTTCTACATTGTTTTTATTTGTTCGTAGTGTGTGTATATGTGTGCCCATGCACATCTATATGTAAAAATAATATGACATATTATGGTACTACGTTGCAAAGCTTCTGGAGAAGAGGTGAAGCAATGAATTCTGAGTTTAGAATAGTTTCTCTCTGTCGGCCTCCCCTCTATTTCAGCGTAGTTATGGTTCTTTGGCTCCAGTGAGTCCTCCTTGAGCCAACAGAGTTCGCAACAGAGTTGCTTGCTTCAGCAACTTCATTTTGAGAAGTCCTCTCCTCCACTCTGCTGCAAATCTTACAACTGCAAACTGTACATGTGTTTGTGGAAGTGGATCTTCCCATCTGTCTGTCTCACTGGCAAATGTGATGGCAGAAAGGTCAAGTAAAGGGTCTTCCTGTTGCTCAATTATGAACTAAAACATGTCTTGAGCTGCGTGTTCAGAGCTGCACCCTCACACCCGCTTTCCTGGGAGCCGGGGTGCCCAAGCCGGAGCATCAGAGACAGCTGCCGTCACTGCACGGGACTGGTTGGGGCCCAAACCCAGCAAGCCTTGAGCACACTAACTGTGGTGTAGCTGGCTTTGGGGGTGGAGGAGGAAGGACTTGGAAGGGCTTTTCCTTCTGTTTTCTCCAATCTCATATTAATCTCTCTGGGTTTGCCTCATTTGCATAGAGCTAGAGAGAAATTGTAGCAAATTTACCTGGAACCATTCCTTTGGATAAAGTTCTTCCATCCTGTCGCTGGAGGCAGTGTCTATTAGATTTTGGCTGTTGAGTTATATCACAGAAACAAAAAAAAATACAGCTTATTTTCACCCAAATGCCATGTGCTGTTAATTGCATCTAATTAGAGAAGTAGTTGAAAGAAGTAATATGCTCCATAAGGCTCTGTTCCGCTCTTTTCTTGTTAATTGGCTCTAGGCCTGTGTGGTAAACATTGCAAATGTTCAGTTTGTTTTAGTAGTGCTCAAAGAATTATATTTTATTTTTAATCCTATCCTAGGTTTGTTTGGCATGGAGTATATTACTTTAGTTTCACAATCTCTCTGTCTGCTTCATACCCACTAGGAGAGAGAAACAGGCGAAGAAGATGTCAGGTGGCTTTCAGTTATATGCCTCAAAATGAAGATGAACTGGAGTTAAAAGTTGGTGACATCATTGAAGTTGTTGGAGAGGTAAGTGGATGTTTAGTAGAATGTGCATGCACACAATTCTAGCACATCCTGAACATGCTAAGCTCTCAGACGTGCTCTATTTTAACAGGTAATTAAAACCAGATGTTTTTCTTTTCCAGTATCCTTAAGCATCTTTGTCAAGTTAGTTTTGGAGGTGACGGGAGGTGGTGTGCTCTTGTGGGTTTTTTTGTGAAGTCTTTCTTATTTTTCCCCAGTAGCAATTCTGCTGCTTTTACTCCATCAGATGTTGCTTCTGAATTCAATGCAGGGAAAAAGCTCAGACTTTTGCTGCAGCACTGTTGGGTTTATATATCTTTTGAAGAAAAAGATAATAGCAGGAAAGCCCTGCCCAATTGCAATAAGCCAGGCACAGAGATGAATTACCTTTATCAAGTAAAACAGGTTAAAGAAATTTCCTTAGAGCCCTTGAGAATTCAGCCATGATATTCACCTTTTGTCATCTTTGTATTCAAATTTGGACAATTTCATTTTTATATAATAAAACAAAAAATATTACAAACTGAAGATTTTGGATGGCAGTGGGTCTACAAACTGGTTGCAGATGTCTTAGAGCTGGGAACAAGCTGGATTATTCAATGATAATGAAAGTTGGTTTGTGTGAGTGTATCTGGTTGTAAGGGCAATATATACTGTTCATTCCCTATACCTTCAATGTTTGCTCCATCAGAGTTTTTAGAAGTCGTGATATTGAGCTAAATAACATGAGGACCGAAAGTTGAAATGGTAACATGAAGCCTTTAAGTAGAATGCATTCAAAATCATTTAGACTTTATTTAGCTTAGCTTTTAAAAGGTATTTAAAAAGATCTCAGTCCAATCAAGAATTGAATGAGGCGTGTTTCAGCTTTTTCATTTGTTCATAGGAGTTTTTTTCTTGCTACTCATCAGCTAGTAAGTCAGCGTTTTATTTTCCTGTCAAGAGTAGATGATTTTTATTTTTCTTGTACCTGACACTTAAAAAAAATTCAAAAAGTCTATAGGTTATACTGCAATCTACGTGACATCCAGCATTTTTCTTATGAGAGATTGTTATCACTTCAAAATGCAAGAAGCTTAGTGATCACTGTTTTTCTTTTACCAAGCTGCACACACCAGCTCCTTATGTTGTTCTTCCTGGAACCAGACATGGTATGTCACTTCACTAACCTTATTCTGTCTGTGAGCAGAGTTGTGATGTAGATGTCAAGATTATGAGATATTTAAGAGCCTACTTTAGACAGTGTAAACTCAATATTATAAGAAGTTTCATGATCGCACTTGAGCTGTTTTCATTGTGCTACTTGAAGCATATTTGACCTCACATGACCACAAGAATCTCTTCCAACACTTGCCCTACTTAAGACTTTTAATTCTATGTTTCTGAAGAGCATAAAAACTTCTTAGCAGGCCCAACCAAAAGATTATCCCTACCTAATGAGCGGTATGGTTAAATAATTTACTTGAGACGTCTAGAGCTCCCTCATGAAATGCATCTTGTGTCATTTTACAGATTAAGTCTAATTGTAACAGATTTATTTAAATTCAAATGAGTTGAAAATATTTGCCTCAAAGTTGAAAGATTGAGCATTATGAAAGTAAAGTATCCTATCCTCCTACTTGCGTGTTACGCTTACAGTAAAGGCCATGTTTTTTGCAAGTAGGTCTTCTCAAGTAATTTGGAAACCCAATTGGATTGCAAGCTACAGACTTGTTATTTTAAACTCGTAGTTGTGCCCTCAGTGGCTGTGGTTGGAGAAAGCTTTGCAAATTTGCCAGTTCTCAACTTCAGCAAAGTTTATTGTCTGCTGCTTTGTTCAAGATTAGGGCCTATGATCCTAGCATTAGTTTAGCTGTAGCACGGAAGAGGGACAGTTCAGGGCTCACTTGAGCTAATGACTATAGATGGAGGCAGGTGCAGACTCCCTGGCCTAGGCAAGGCTGTGCCCGCGTTTTCCTAAGGGGATAGATGCCCTTTCTGAGCAGTTACTGAAGCGCAGTTTGCCTTAGACATCATCTGGTGCAATCATGCAATCCAGGACATTATCCGACTCTTCTGTGTGGAACTAGATCAATTGGTGGAACAAGGGAAATAAAAGAGTAATTCTCAACACCTCAGGTAGTGCTATTATGTGAACTTTGTTTTTATCACGGTTGATATAGAGCAGTTGATGCTGAATAGTTGCTGTTATTACTTCCTCATCTGCCCTCGATGTGCTGGTGTTTATCCCTGTAAAAAGGGCAGAATTTCTCTTGAAATAGGAACTTGATTTAGTGCAGAAAGCTGCACCCAGCAGTTTACTTATTTCAGTAATTACTCTTCTGAAGGGTACCCTTCTTACAAAGTCATTGCATCAGACTATGATTCACAGTGTTTCTGTCATGTTTTCACTCTCCCTAATTTAAGATAGATATTTGATATGAATGCCTTATTTTTAAAAATAATGTAGCGTCCTCAGTTGTGAAAGTATCTGAAGATTTTTAAGAATGTAGTATTATAAATAAGATGTAACCTGCAGTGCTTGCAAAATAATCATGAAATTCTGCTGACATAGTCATCAGAAATAATCTCCGATCAATTTGGTTTATCATTATTCAAGGTGAAAAACTGAGCGATAGCATCTTTGGAGTTCTTTGCTCAGTGGGTAATTGGAATTTCTTGTGGCTGAGTTAGTGGTCGTTCACTTTCCATTTTCAGTCACTCCTTTCTCCTGCCAGGTCTTTGCATTCATGAGTAAAAGGTCTCGGATTCCCAGAGGGAGTGTTTTATTGTAGTTTTCTAAGAAAGTCGCACCAGTTGAATTAATTAGTTTTGAATTGCTTTAGACTAATCTTTTCAAGTCTCTGTGCATTTTGATTTAGTTGTTTGTTGTAGTATAAAATGTATAGATTTCTGATTGACTTAAGTAGCAACAAATATTCTTTAGATCAAAACAGTGTCTATGTGTCTTTAGGCAGTTATTTAATCAGAGCTAAGAATGTGTTTAAAAATGCACTTATGGTTGGCAACCCATTAGACGTTCCCTGTTGGCAATAAAACCTGATTTTGATTTTGTTGGGCTAATTTGGCTTCATCTGCAGAAGAGCAGGTGGGCTGCAAAGTGTTTCAGCAGTTAGTTTTTGGTAATTTTTGGAATTCCTTAGCCAATTGCTTTTGAACCCTACAGTTACAATTCTTGGAGAGTATTTGATCCACTGAATAGACCGTGCGAACTGTGCTGTGGGGGTTGATAATGTCACCACATAGATACCCTTGAAGACAGTAGATGTTTGAAATTCACAGTTCCTCTGTGTTCTAAATGAAGTGGAAATTAATTACAATGAAATCAAACATTCATAATAATAGATAAAAATGCTTGTTGTGAAGCTAGAGGTTTCCGTAACTGCATGGAGACTGATACCCATGAGAAATTAATTAACGAACCTAAATTAAAAATATATTTGAAAATAACGAGAGAAGCATTCCCATCCTTGTTTACATTCACGTGTAGCGTGTGATTGATAGCTTTTTGGTTGTCATTAATTTTCCTAGCTCGTTAGCTATAACTCTAATTACAGTTAGAAGCACAAAATACTGTAACCAATTGTCTGATTAAAAGCAGCTACGCGAATCCCAGGGATGTGTCCCCGCTGCTGCCAGAGGGATGCTGGGTGCAGCCCGCGGCGGGCCGAGCCGGCGGCCGGTCCGCGTTGGCCTCTCCTTCTCCCACAGGTGACTGTGCAGCCTCGTCCTGCCCGGAGGTGGGGAGCCCCGTGGTGCTCGCCAGTCCTGCTGGTGATACGGGGTTCGGGTAACAGGGCCCGGTGTTGCCTTGTGAAATCCTGGGATAAACTCCTCTGTGACCGTGCGGACTTGGCTTTTTACAAGCCTGGTGCTTATTTTGGGCACGTTGGTGGTTCAGCCCGTTTTCAAGGACACTGGGAACTGAGCTGGACTCTCCCTGTAATAATTTACTTTGACAACTATGACATTGAAAGGAGGATTTTTTAATCTTGACAAGGAGCAGCCTGTGCCACAAGTTTTACTGTAAGAGAACAGCTGAGAATTAATGTTGAGATTCCAAGTCTCCAGGTTGCTTTTCTCTGAGATCTGGTGGCAAAGTGTTTTCCTCAGCCCTTCTAAAATGTCATTCACAGAGACTGCTGTGAGGACCAGGACTGTGATTAAAAGCAAACAAACAAACCAAACATACCACTTTTGCATTGAACAAAGCTCTATTAAATGAGTAACCCAATTAAAAACCCAGTCCAAGTGTTCTTCCTTCCATTGAAAATAATAACAAAAAGAATCCTAATGCTGTTAAAAGGAATGGTGTTCAATTATTATGCAGATTAATTTCCTCTGGATCGCAAAGGCAGGGCTTCACAAAGGAGCGTGTTTCGGCAGGGAGGGGCACCGCTGCCCTGGTCATGTCGGGGTTCCTGTCTCGGTCACAGCACTGAGCACAGCCATCGGCTGCTGGGGCCCTCCCTGCGCCGTGTTTGCCACCAATGGATCTGCTCGTGAAGCATCCCTGGTCTCAGGGTGGTGCGAGTGCAGCACGAGCAGCCTAATATGTGATGGGCTCACACCTTGCCTTTCCAAAACACAGTGAGCAGATACAACACAGCTTTTCTTTTGACTTAAAAGTAAAGTATTCACAGGTCTGGTGTCTGTGGTGCTCTCAACAGCACAGTGTTTCTTCTGGTGGAGGTATGCTGGGTTGTGTTCAGGCTTCCTTTGGGTTAGCATATGAGTGCTGCACATAAATTGGGGCCTGTGTGTGTAAATCCTGAGAGCACTTTCTTGTATTAGTGCAGCGTCAGGTTGTATTGAGCGCTGGTACCTCTGTGCAGCTGCCCGCCTGAATGATGCATTTTCATTTGCGAGGGTTTATTGGCTAGGAGTTACTGTGACCTTTCAGGCCGCGTGGCAGTGGATTGCCTCAGTCTGGGATAACTGCATCCTTGAGGCATTGTAGTGTCTCTTTTGTTTTATGGATTTGCATTTTAGTGTCTCTTTTGTTTTATGGATTAATCTCTAGCTGAGGTGTTTTGAGGTTGGTAAAAGCATGTAGCTACAATGTTTAAAAATACTATAAGTCTCGATGAAGATTTTGTAATAAATCCTCGGGAAGTCCAATTTGACTTGGAGCTGTGTCTTACTAACATCATTCTGCATTTTCTTTGGAAAGACCTTATTTTTGACTTCAGATTTTTCTTAATTGGTATGTTTATGGAATATGGCATGGTATTTTCAGATAATTCATCCTTATGTCAGCTATATAACTTAAAATAAGCTAAAAAATGCTTTGGTATATTCATGTCCAATTCAGATTTGTCTATAGATCATCATGTATGTCTATTTCTGGATACATACATGGAGGTACACACAGAAACATGCCATGTTAAGAGCATTAACGTTAACTTAGAAGAAAAATTTGAAATATTATGCTAGAAGAAATATGTGAGAGAAAATTACTTGAGGGAAAAAGAGTGGTGCTGGTCTCTGTGTTTTTGCTAAATAATCTCATCATCTTGCAAAGTGGGGTCCTCGATTGAATAACTCCATTGTGATTAATCTTGTGCTCAATCGGCTAATGCCGCTATGGTGTAATGTTTAGCTCCAGTCAATAGTGTCATCTGGGAATAATGCCTTAGAAAATTTGAAATATTTTATAGTCCAGTGAACTGTGGCCATTTTGTGTATTTTCTATGTAATCATTTCTAAATATAGAGATACAGAATTAGAATTCGTAGATTCTTCTAACTGTGGTGGATCGTACCGTTTCAATTTTCCATATGGTTTACAATTTCTGGAGAGAACAAAAACAGATATCACTTTTTAGAGCCTTTTTGATTATCATGTGGAAGCTTTCAATTAAAGTCATTGAGTGATTTGTATGTATTCTGCTCTTGGAAATAGCAGCATGGCTATAACCGTTAATTCCAAAGTTGTGCTTGACCTTCCTGACACTACTGCTGTATTTAAAAGGAAAAAGAAAATCTTTTTTTTTCTTTTTTTTTTTTCATGAACAGATGCTAAAATTAAAGCAAGGAGAGAGAAAGAAAAAAAAAAAAGAAAGGAAAGCACTAGAGAGGGAAGCTGGCTTATTAGTAGAATTGTACATCATAGCATATGACTGAGCTGAGAAACAAAAATAGCCTTTTCTCTATACTTTGAGGAAATATTTGCCTGTATTATATAATGAAAAGATGTTAAATAACAGATTTATTTTGTAAAAACTTGAGATGTTAACAGGTAATATGAAAAAGACACTATTAATGGTAATTAACTAGTACCATTTAAGATGAGGGAGTAGCTGTTTTTTGACAGTCGATGTGAACACTCTTGATTTGTAAAGTAAATTCCTGTTTTCATATTTTTTGTTTGGGGGAGAGATAGAGAAAAGAGATAGGTACAGCAGTTTTGGAGATTCTTATTTCATGGACTGATGCTGTCATTTTTTTGGTGATTGGACAGTGTCTGATAGATGATATGTATTTATCTGTCAAGGATGCTCTTAGCTGGTGCATAAAATAGGTCAATTCTTCCTGGCCCACTCTAACCTAAAGGCATCTGTTTCTTACGAGCTGTCATTTCACAGCATGACACTGCCTTTCCATCCTGAATAGATTATACAAGGGGCAATTAGTCATTTTTAGGTGATATTTTCTCCTGGGATTGGGCTGGGAAATGTCTCGTCTCCTTCCAACCGTTATTTATTTCAATAGCGCCTTGTAACAATTTATGGGAGAATATACCTCAGTACCATTTTTTCTATTCTTTGTAGATTTCTTATTTTGTATGTTAATGAAGTGGCAAAATTAATAATTTCTAAAATGCAATATTTCTGATTAGGATGAGGAAAGCAGGAATAAACACATGACTAAATTTCAGATATCTAATTTAGATTCTCTGCATCACACTTTGCAGGCATTTCTCCTCCCCCATTTCCTCCTTGGGAATTTAAGCTCTTACAATGTGCCAGTTGCACATGAAGAAGATGGTTGTAACTGCTCAGAATCATCATCATCGCTTTTGTTTTTGTTGAAAAGCTTGTATTTGGTGCAGTGTCTAAAGTGCTGTCCGTGTTAAAACATGTGCTTTGTTTCCGTCTTGGTGCAGGTGGAGGAGGGCTGGTGGGAAGGCATCCTGAATGGCAAGACTGGCATGTTCCCCTCCAACTTCATAAAGGAGCTGTCTGAATGTGAAGACGTTGGAATAGCACTGGAAGAGCAGGCCAAGCCAAGTAAGGCAAAAATACCGTCGACGTTCTGTATGTTTGTCTCCATGCTCACCACTAACATCCTCAACGGGTATTTCTTCTTACCTCTTGCTTGGAAATGCTTTCAAATGCCTTGTTCTTGGTTCATGCTGTGAAGGGGTCAGATGATGATGCTTAGTGGATATCAGCAGTGCTGTCTGAGTGAAATATTTTGTGTTAAAACCTGTCCAGCTGTGACAGACCAAGAACACAGAAGGCAATGAGGAATTACTGGCTTTGTATTTCAAAAGGATTTTTTTTTTCTGTCTGTAGAGGTGGAAGCTGAGCAATATAACCAAATAATAACCAAAGATCTACAAAGTGTCTCTGCTTATTTACACAAAGGGTTAAAGTGCCATGGCTATTTTAATGAGTCCAGTAGATTAAAGATTCACTATTATTGGTGTGGGACATGCGGCACTTTTTCCCTCCAGGTGCTGAGCATGTTACTATCACCTCCGCCACCCACTACCCCTGCAGCCCAAGGGGAAAAGGCCTGAGCTGGGACATGGACTTTGTTCTCCCACTTGCAGGGGGCCAGTACTGCTGCAGGTGAAAAGCATGTTTGATAAATAAGTTTGCAATACTTAGGCATAGTAATAGGCTGTCTTATTTTGAACTTCCCTTGAAGAATAACCTGAACTGAAAATATGCTTGCATAAGGAAAGGACAACTTACTAGTCATGCTATTTTTCTGTTTTTCAAACAGATATTCTCGATGTCATCTTCTAAGTCAAGAATCTTTAATTAAAAGGAAAAAAACCCCACACTTCTATTTACATATTTCAGGATAATTTCACATTTACCTGCCAAGTTCTTTCTTTACAGCCTGCATACTGCTTTCAGCAGTGAAGGTGCTCATTGCTGTTTGTAGTCTTCCAAGATTTCTGCAATGGGCAAAAGTGAAAGGCTCTGCAAGAGTTTTGTTAGCTTATTTCCAGGTAAACTTCCCAAAGCCTAATTTATAGTTCACTATATTCCTAAGATATAGAAAGACATTAGGGTTCCTTTCTTTCATTTTTCCACTTAAGGCAAATTTACCAGTTTTATTCCATCCCACAAAAGTGAAGTTCTAAAAAGTCTGACTTCTGCGATGATGAAATGTTTCATATTGTTTCTATAGTGGAGTAGCATTTGTGTGAGTGGCCCTGATCACATAGTCATGTGGTCAGTGCTGCTAATGATATTTATGGGTAACATTGCTTTAGTCCAGAATGAAAATATTTTTAAATGAGTTAAAAATTGTAGTGCAATAGAAAGGGCAAAAGGGCATTAAATGAAGTCGTACACTTCAATGAGATGGCAAACTGCTCTCGGTAACCTATTGAGTATTTCTTTCATTATAAATGCGGTGAGTCTTGGAAGAACTCTTTGTGTAGATGTAGTTTCAGCCATGCATTTTATAGCACCTAGTACTCTATATTAGAAAGGTAAGTGCAAATGTTTGTGATGGAGTCTTTGATTTCATTTGTCCAAATGAAAAGATACTCCTTCCCCAGGTAATCTGGTAAAATTTGGTTTATAATGAGCATTCTAACAGTGCCTTCTAATAAAAACGTTCACTTGAGAGTGTGAAAGCAGCCACAGAACATTAGGTGGCTTCGTGAAGGTCCCTGCAGCGCATGCTTGTCCATTAGTTCAAAACATGAGTTCTGACCATCGGTAGAACCTGTAACTTGTAGGGCTTGTATTGAGCAGATACTGTCAACGTAAAACTTGGTTTTGCCTCCCTAACTAAACTGAAGATAGCTATAACGGAGAGGTGAGGTTTCTCCTTTCATTATAGCTTTGTAGCTAGCTAAAATCATGTGTTATTCAGGAGCTAGTTTAGCAGAATTCCTGTAAAACAGAAGAATACTGTAAATATCCCAAGCAAGAGAAAGGATCTCGGTGAGTATTGAGATTCTTGCAGGATTTTAGTGGTTTTGATTTTTTCTTTTTAAATTGATATCATCAGATTAAGAGCTGCATTCCCCTAGCAGAATTACGAAACAACTCAGTTCTTCTGGAGTTGTTATAGATATTACTCTCTAAAGCATTGGTGGCTTATGAGGTATTTATGAGGTATATTCAGGCATTGTGACTATCTGTATTTGAAAATCTCCTTAATAAGATCACTGAAATTTCAGTAAGCTTGTGTATTTTGCATTAAAAAAAAATAACCAGCCATGATAAATTTCATGTATCCATGCTTATTCTTAAAATAAAACAAAATAGAAAACAAAGCAGCAAGTCCTGCAAGATTTGTGCATGAATCCAATACACCTATCGAAATGCTCTAGGTAGCATCTCCTAGGTGTCTACAGTGATACCTCTAAACGGCTCCTTCCTCTGTGATGACAAGATGTGACAGTATCTTGAATCTGTAATAGCTCCTTTATGTTTCTCTGGAAACAGTTTTTAAATGAGTGTACGGTCTGTGTCGCCGGACTTGTAAGACAGGAGTCTTAGGTGGGAATTCTAGATCATTGAGTTGTGTTCTGGGTGAGCAGTCAGCTCGGAGTGGCTGGCCCTGTGCACTGAGGCACAACCCTGAGGTCCTGCACAGCTGCTGGAGGGACCTACATCGCATCGAGGGATGGCACGGAAATCTTGAGCAGCAACTTTCACCTCAGGTTTGCTGCAGGGTTTGGGAAAGCAGCATGGAGTTGATGATCTCAAAGGTCTTTCCCAACTATAATGATTCTGTGATTCTGCAGGAGCTTTGGACAAAGTGCACTGAGCAAGCACAAGAGAATTTAGATATGGTTTTAATTACATTTACTGACCCTCTCTAGAGAGAGGTTAATAAATAAGTGTATTTCTCTCTCCTGTAATGACTTACACAGGAGCTTTTCCTGTGTGAAATACAAAATACAGTTGATGGAAATTTAGGTATATAGGCCCAATGAAGAGAAAGATTCTGTCATTATTTCATTATTTTATCAGGAAAGCAGGAAAGCAGTGGCAGATCAGAGCAAATGGCTGGAAGGAATTGTCCTTGTTTCTGTTCTTACTCTGTGGTAGAGTAGCCTTGGAAAGTTTTTTCACAACAAAACCACTTTTTTGAAAATGCCTCATGTTTTTGGACCTGGCCAAATATTGCTGCTTACTGGTAATGGGACTTGTTTGCCCCTCTTATTGAAGAGGTTTGGAATTTATATTTCCCTTTGGATGGTGAGTGCTCAGCTGATTGGAAAGAGGTTGTTACGAGATCAAAAAAAAAAAAAAAAAAGAAAAGAAATTGCTTGTTCCAGCTGTAAAACGACTTCTAAATTTCCTGTCTTCAAAGGCGCAGAGGTGGGTTCCCTTACAGTCGCCCTTGCAGTGAATGACAGTTCCTTGTTGTTTAAAGCATTGCCTTGAGTTAAAACATTGCCTTCTTTTGAAGGGATGTTGCACAGCATGAACAAGAAGTGTATGTTATGATTTTATTACTATGTTAAATGGATACCTGAATTATAAGCTTGTTTATTTTCTAGATTTTTCAGATATGGGGTATTAATCTTAAGAGTATTTCAAATACCACATCTGGTCACTACAGCCTTTCAAGAAGTAAAGAACTGGTCATGTAATCAAATGCAAAGGATCTGAAAGCATTAGGGCTTAGTATTAGGAAGGTTTCAGAGGCATTTTGATGTTTGTGGCAATGCCCCACCATATAGAGGCGACTTCTTATATCTTGCTGTCTCTTCCGTATGCCTGTTCAGAAATTGCTAGGCCTCTTTTCATATATATTTAGAGCCTTCTAGTGATGGCCAAAAAGAAGTCATGGTTACGGGAGCTAGGATTGATGATGTAGTCAATACTGTATTTTATTTCTTTAAACTTTATCAGTCCCAGGTTTCCTGCCTACCTTCACCGTCAGGAAGCTTAACATACTTTTCTGTGATTTCTTAAGGCTGCTTGAATATTTTAATAGTATTCTTTTGAAGGTGACTTGTAAAAGCAAGGTAGAAAAAATGGATTTGTGATTTTTTTCTTTGCTTCCTTATGAAAAAGCAAGACAAGGGTAATAATTTTTTATTAATTTAAAGAACAAGAATAAAACAGCCTGTCTTTTGTACTATATAAATGAGCATAGCTTTTGGTTTTCTGGAAGTTCAACAGAATTATATTCAGAAAAACCTAATCTACCTTTTTGATACCAAATTGGATGTGATGGTACATTGAGACAATTCCCATGTGCTAGCTCCTTTCTTGGAAAATTCTGCTGGAGACCACAGTGCATCTAGGGGAGCAGAGCAACACAGATGACAGCAAGCTGACATCTTTATAAGCTTGTTCTTGTCTTTGCTGCTCAGATTGAAATAATAATAATATTAACAACAACAATAATAAAAACCTGCTCATGCCCCTTCTCTTCACTTGAATTTTACACTTTTTTTTTTTTAAGCAAAAGATCCGTGTTTTTGGTGAAAATGTTATATAAATATCTCCCTTAAGTCCTCTTGGAAAGATGAGGTATTTCAAATGCTCACCTGTTTCTTGTATTTTGAAGAACTTTGAGCATTTCAAAGGCATTTTGGGACGTCAGCTGTGTTGGTTGGAGTGCACTACATGTACGTCAGGGGTGTGAGCAGCGTGAGTACGTCACTGCAGCACTAGGGTTTTTTTCCAAGCTTTACCCTTTTTCAAGCTGACTGAATGTGAGAGGCATTTAATTAAATTAAAGAGACAAAAATCAAGAGCCAATTCATTCTGTTGGATGTAGTGAAGAAGAGCTTTAGCAAAATCATGAGATTCTTTTATCTGACCTACATGCAGTAAGAATATTTTAACTTCACATAAGATCAGATACTTTCATTAATACTCTCGTTGTTTTGCTAATAAATCTTAAAAAATGTTAGTCACTGGAAGTACAGATTAAAACCTCTTCCTCTCCTTTCTTTCTACTGCCATTCGATTTCTCCTCCTCCACCCTTCCCCTTCTCTTTTTTATCCTCTTTCTTTCTCTTGCCTGCTGTCAGGAAAATCTGCTTTTGAAGGGGCATTTCTGTACAGAGTGGCACCGGCAAAGATTGACAGCTACAGACGCTATAACAGTGAGTGTGTTTCAACCTCCCCAAGCCGCGCTGCAGGCAGTGGTAGTGCTCAGTCCCTGTGTGACTTACCTATACCTGTAGAAGTGCGCGACGGCTCCTCACTCACGGCTCCCCCACGTGCATCTACCTGTGTGTAAGCTAAAGGCAGTTGGCTGCTGCTGAACTGTCTATCCTCGATGCAATGAGAATGCACTCGTTCTTCCTGTGCATGTATGTGCTGTGTGTCCATGTAATGTATGTATGTGAGCCCCCAATCCACTGTGACTTATATCCGATGCGTAGGTCTCAGGTATGGAAATTAAGACCATTTGGTCCCATTTTTTCTGCCACCTGAAACATGAAGACTGCTGATAACTACAGCTTTGAATTAGTCTCCTTCTGCTTAAAAATAGAGTTCCTATTTTCTGATTGCTAAATGCATTGCTTTGCTTTTTCTTAAAGAACAATGTATGTGTTTAATTTTTATTTGCTGCATGTTCTTCTCCTGGCGTTCTCCCTTTACAGCAATTACTCACAGAATTTTGGTTCATATGCTTTTCTGCAAAGTATATAGGTAAAAGATACAAAGCTCCTTTCATTTCACATTAAGGATTTTGCCTTCTGCCTTCTGGAAATCTTTAACATATGCTGCTTTTCATATGCTTGTACTACCATGTTAATGCAGAAGAAGAGAGGATATTGATATCAGATGCCAGGCAGAGGAAGCAAGGAAGACAGAAATCTGTCTTTCCACCTGCTTCTTCATCCAGAAATTTAGCAGAAAGATCCTACTGAGTCACACTGGAACTCCCTGCTGGTGGCTCAGTACAAAGTGTTCAGCCCTGCCCGGCACCAGGCAGGGTGATGTGCTAGTCCTGGCATCTACTTTCCTCCCAGGCAGCTTCCTCCTTGAGACATCCAAGCTGTCCTGCCCTTCTACCTCGCTTGTGGGCTTTGCTCTCCAGCCTCTGTGGACTTTTGGGGCTTGAATGTTCACAGCCCAAGATGAGGTGTTGAAATGGTAGTCTAGTATTCTGCTAACTTGCACTTACCAAGGCTTAAGTGGGGGTGGTGCTTTGGTTTTGGTTTGTATTTTTGCAGAAGCAGAAGCTGCTGCTTTGTGGATCCGTGATCCACAGTTCTTCACCTCTTGAGTGTTTCCCTCCCCTATTTCTCAGCTATCACTCTGTGGTTTCCCGGCCCACGGGGAAGCCTCTCCTTTCTCCAGCTTTAGCCAAGTTCTTTGTCTTTTGTGTTTTCGCCCTGTTCCTCATTGTATAGCCTTCAGGACTGCTTACGTACCACTTCAAGTGCATGCACTTAAAGTGCACACTTCTTGCAGAGACCATCATCTCCTTGGATCACTTCTGGTTTTGGGAATGCAGTTACCTATTTCACGTGGATAATGAGGATTTACAAAATAAATCAGCTGGGTATTTGGCTTCTGCCTTCAAGATCTAGCTTCAAATCAGATGCAAAGTCTGCCTTCAGAGCCTTTAATGACCTTAATCTTTACAGGAGTGTTGCTGTAGTGTTGCTTGTTAAAGTTTTTGGGAGACCTGTCCCTATACCTGTTCTCCACCGAGAGTCAAGCCACCTTTCTGGTATCCAGACCAAGGGGATGAGCCTAGGAGTAGTCAGGAAGAACTCGGTCACCATTCCAGTGGTGCTAGAGCTCTGCGTTCAGCTCTCTGTGGTGATCAGGGCTGACCTGTGGTTAGGGCACGTCATGCCACGTGGATGTCATCAAGGCTGGTTTCACTGGGTGCGTGCCTGCATGGCTCCCTGCTGGGACAACAGTATTGCTGGTAGACTAGCTGCAAGATGACAACTCAAGCCACTGCTGGGTCTGTCTCACATTGCCCATCCAACTTTTGTTTGCAAAGTTGGCCAAAGGTGCCTGGTCTTGTTTCTTGATGCTGCAGATGTATCTTAGCATCTAGGAAAGCCATATATCCAGCTACATTTCTGGCCTGTTCACTGCTTATTGGGTCTCAACAGGAAACTGAAATGCTGAGGAAGGAATGGGTGGTACACAGAACAAGATCATCTTGGGGGCAGGTTAATCAAAATGAGAACTTGGCATTCTTACTGCTCTGTGAGATGCTATCTCCTAAGCTAACACACAGAAAGGTGATTTCATTGCTCTTCCTGTTACGTCTGTTGGCGGCTCACTTCGTGCACACTAATGTTCTTTCACAGCACGTCTGCTGTGGATCTGGCCAACTTGTTCCACTTCATATCTTATTTATGGTCTTTATTTTTAGGCAGATATCCATGTGCTTGTGTCTCTAGTGAAAATCACTTGGAGATAATCCACAGAACTGTTTTCATTTACAGATGTCTCTTTAAAGCAACCCAGAGCTCTCCTAATACCAAGTGTCTGATTTTTCTGTAAGTTAAGCTCAAGGATCAGTTCTTAGCTTTAGGTAATTTATGCCCCAAAGGTGCTATTTTCTTATTCAACTGTGTCACATTACATGATCGCTCAACTTCTGAAGCAAGCTCAGAAGTTTTACTTTCCAACATATGTGAAGTATTCAAATGATCATTTTATTTTGAAAGCACTTTCACAATGGCTGTATTTGAAAGGAATTCTTTTATGTTAGCAAGACGCCAATTTGCTAAATGCTGTGCAGTTAGTATGTAGCTGCTTCTAGAGATACTTTTCACTGGAACATGCAAGATTTCTCCTGCATAAACACCCAACATTGTCTTCATATGCTGACATGGCTTTCTGGGTCATTAGATATGCTGGGCTCCACTCGGCAGTAGCTGCAGTTCCTTTGGCCTCCTGCTCATTAAGCTGCTGTCAGTAACTTCCTGCTGCTGCATCTGCTGGATGAAGAGGGACACACAACAACAACAAATTACTCACACGTAATTTTGTTGCTCACTGCCCTCTTTTCTGCCATCCTACAACCTTCCTGCTCCTCTGCAGAAATTGCTTCTTGGAATATTTTTTTTTGTACTGGTTTAATTTTTTTTTTCTTTCTTCCTTCGCTTTTTTTCTCTTTAAAAATGCTACAACTGAGGAATAGGGCATATACAGTGCCTGAAAATGACAGATATTTGCCTCTCTTTCTTTATGTATGGATCCACAATGCTGTCAGTAATAGATATTAGATATAATGGAAGAAGATGAGACAGGATCGTTGAAACAGAAGTCTTCGTGAGTAACTTTAAATTTGTGTTTTCTATTACTCTAGCACGTGTTTCTTTTTTTTTTCCCTTAATCCTTGAGCAACAGTGGCTAGTTAGAATTCAAAGAAATGACCGTAATTCATGCATTTGTGATATTATTAACTTCCAATTAACAGTGTCTGAATGTGAGCAAAGTTATCCAGAAACTCAAATGTCGATCTTAACAATTCTGGAGAGAGGAAGCAAGATTTTCATGTTCTCTTCAACTTCTAACTCGCTAACTAAGAAGAACATAAATATGCAGCTACTACAATGAGAAATCATATCTGAGAAAGAACAATGCTAAAAAATGGGTGACGGATAATTTTCTAAGAGTAAGCAAGCATACTGTTGCCTTGAAAACAAAAGTACAAGGGGCAAGGGATGGAGTGGGGAAGAGTCGTGTTGACCGGGGAGAAACACATGAAAACCTTTCAAAGATTTGGGCTCCTCGTAGCAAGTGGGTTCCTATTAATGGCACAAAAGACCATTTTTCTGTGAGCGGCAGGGAAAGGATCCTTTTGCTTGTGGTTGCTTTTAGAGTCTTTCCCCCCATGCAACATGCAATGTGTTCCTGTACTTGTTTGGAATAAAGGCGTTGGAAAAGGTAACTGGGAAATCGAGACGATGACGACGATGACTGCAGAGCTTGCCAATGAACGCTGGGCTGTGTTGGCTCTTACGGTGCTCCTGGCAATGGCAGGGGCTGGGGCGAAGGCCCCGCTGTCTGCGCTGAGGGCTCCACGCTCATGCTGCAGAGGCTGCTTGCGCTGCACTGCCATTGACGCATGCTGTCCCGCCGTGGGGCAGGCCCCATGGCCCTGCTCTGTGCCCCTGCTCTGTGCATGCCCTCTTGTGAAAGCAGAAAACCTTGGGGCTGCTTGTTACACGCAAGAACCGCTGCGCTAAGGAACGCCAACGTGCTGAATGGAAGTGGCGGAGTGTTTAGACTACAAGGTTATGTTGCTGCAAGAAATATAACTGAGAAAAATAATTACTGACTAATAATGAGATAATCTGCCTTGGCCATTTGTGTATATGCCTCTTGGTTAAGAATTTGTCTTTTGAATATGTGAGTTTATTAATCTTGAATTTCTGAAGGTTCTACATAGCTTTATTCTAACTAATGCTGAAAATGAATATTCTGCCTTTCCTGTTCTTTTGACGACTCTCCTAAACACTGCTGGGAATGGTAAGGGAATACAGGATTTTTACTGAGAGCAAGCTTGAGTCCCGCTGGGCTCTGCTGTTTCTCTGCCGCTTTGCAAGGAGGGCGGAGGAAGGCACTTCCCTTCCACCTCCTGCTGCAGTTGCCCTGCACCGCTCCACATTCTCTGCCATTCAGACTGGTCACTCGGATGCTCCGTGCTCCTCCTGGAAAGAGAAGGAGGAAGGGCCCTGTTCCCCTTACATAAAGGGCAAAAATCCCATAAGCTCCATGTATGCGGTGCTTTATCCCATTAAACGCAGTGGGCAGCATTTAACCCTGGCTGCCAGGACGAGCGAGGCTGGGCTCAGGCCGTGTGTGGCGAGTGCTGCCGAAGGGCCGTGCTCTCCATGGCGCAGCAGAGCCTCCGCGGCCAGGGCCCCACCGTCGCACGTGGCCTCCCAAAAGCCTCTCCAATGGAAAACAAGCCTGAGTGCAGAACAAAAAGTGAAGTGGTAAACAATACCTGAACACAGAAGGCTTTGCAAAACTCACCATGTATTCCTTCTATTTTTTCCCTGCATGTTTTAACCTGTTTAGGACAATTCTTTTCCTGCTTTGAATGGAGTTAATTTTACCACAGCTGTTTATTTTTGCTTCAGTTTACACAGCCCTTTATCATCCCCATCTTTCAGCTTTAGAATCCTGGTCTGATGCCAGCACAGCTCTGGGGATGTTGTATGTTGATGAATTAAGCCTGCTGTTGTGGTCTCTTTTTAATCCCTGTTTGAGCTAATCTGTTTTGGTGCATTTCAGAATGTTGCTCTCAGGAGACCGGTACTCGTCATAGCAGGAGTGTGGTGTGTTTGAAATGTCTCGAGAAAACTAATATACCCTGTATACCCACAGAAGAAGAAAAGTGCAAAATTCCCCCAGACGTGGCTGAGAATTTAATCTTTGTGAATCTTAAATTATCTTGTATTTACAAGGAGCATGAAGCATCAGCAGGTTTTGGAGCTGTGAATGTTATTAGGGAGCCTTATTTCAGTAGTTCCATATTTTGTCACAAGCATAAGTTAGGAATGACTGACTCCTGGAGATTTTAACTTCTTGCTACTCATGCGTCATTGCTCTGGGTTTAAGCAGCTTGCTCTAAAAGCCACCTAACACTCAGGTTTGATTCTGCTTTATGGTGCTACAGAAGAATTGGCAACAATAAATTTAGGCAAAATAATAAAATTTGTCTGTGAAGTGAGACCTAAAATGGACTTCTTTTCTGAGAAGTTATAAAGCTCCTGAAAAGTTTCCCACACTTAGGACTTCTGTGATAGCAGATGCATTAGTAAACACCGAATAGATTTTATATTCATGGTTAGTGAGCTATCCAAGTGCATTTAACTGTTCAGAGCTTCTAGAAAATATGCTGTTAAATGAATAGAGAGGCCTGCCTCGTGTGGCTGTACCCTGCCCTGGATGTGTTTGGAGTATTTAGTAACCACCCTTGGAGGAAGAGCGTCGGGTGGTTTTGCAGAGAGCAGGGTGCTGAGCTGCTGCCGCGAGCTGCGTGCCTCGCTTCCTTGCCTCTCCGCAGCTAGCGCAGCCCGTGGGTGCTTCTGCTCATCGGGGCAGAGCACGGTGCCAGCCAAAGCTCTCCCCGTTCCTCGTGCCCGCGCCACAGCCAGGCCCTCCCACTAACTCTGGCGCTTTGGGCAGAATATTCCTTGCCCAAACTTCACAGCCTGACCCCACAGCCTGACAGCCCAGCTAGTTCCCAGACATCCCACTGGGCTGCATTTCTCTTGCAGGAGGACTGCCCACCCAGCTCTATTCTTTTACAAAGCTGGTTGCAGAAGTGGTGAAAAAAGCCTTGAAAAGCAGAAGTATAAAGGGAGGATGATATAGTCAGTGAGAAGATGGATGTTTTCCATTTGGGAGGAGGGATTACCTCAGTTCCATCCATTAGCCATCCGTTCCCTGTGTAGGCACAGCTAGGGAGGCACATGTAGCCAGGCCAATTGCAGCCTTGCTTGGCAGGGCTGCTCCTTTCCAAGAGGAAAAGAGGCAGGTAGGTTTAGAGAAGGACTGGTTTAAGTAGCTTCATTCGCACATCTCTTGGGGGAAGAGAAATCAGATGGGATGGGATTGTAGAGTGCAGAGTCATTCTTGGGTTCCAAGTACTTTTTATGAGATTTGGATCAGGCCTGAACTGTGGAGGAAAAGCAGATTACTTCATCCTTTCAGAAGATACTTGAAGCTCAGGTTTGCTCATTTCTCTGAATTGAAAGAATGGGGGCAATCTATTAGAGAGAAAATAGATAATAAAATCATAGAGGCTTATGTGCCTCACACAGAACTGGAGATATGATAACGAAAACTGTAGTCACTTTTAGTCAAAATGTAGACCAGCACCTCATTTAGTGCCCCACATCACCACTTTGCAGGACAAACTTCTTCTTGGGACTGTTTCCTGAGCCAGAGTTGTGCAGCAGCATTGAGAATGAGCAGCTCTTCGATTGGCATCGAGCGCAGATGGCTGATGCGAGGGCAGTCTGCTGTAGGCCTGGGGTAAGGCTGCTAATGCAAGGTGTGATCTTCATCCTAGAAGAATGCTAATAAAAGATGAAGACTCTCTAATGAAAAACAAGTGATGACCCAGAAACAAAAGCCCAGTTCTTACTGGAACCCCTTGAAGTTTCTGAACTCCGTTTCATGCAGGCTTCAAAGATCTGGAAGTCCATACAAGACCTGTTGCATAATTCTCATAATTACTTCCATATTTTATTTGCAGCAATTGAGAAAGATCCAGCTCTAGATGTATGTCATTTTCCACAATTAGTGATATAAAAAACCTACTTTAGTAATTTATTTTAAAGATAGCTTTCCTATCCATTGCAAAGAGAGGTGATGGCTCCTATGAGATGGAACTTTGTTACTTATTGAGGGAGGTTTCAGCACGGCTTTTGCCCTCCATCACAGAGTATTTCTAGCAGATTCTGGCAAGGATGAAAGGGGGAACCTTTGTCAGAGAATAATTTTCTTATCCTGGCTTGAAGTAGATATTTTGTTTAGCAAAGAGAGGACAATCATTGAGATTTGTATAGAAGTTAGAATTGCAGAGGCTTTTTACTCAAATATTATTCATTGTAAGTTCTCTTTGAAGACAGAAGTAGTAAATAAAGATCCTTTAGTCTCTCCCTTATCCAGGACCTAGTGACTGACTTTTTGCAAGGCTGGAGCAGTCCTGCTGGCACTACTCCCATCTTTTCTGTTACTGCCTAAGACACACCAAGGCATTGGCCAGAGAGAAAGGCAGTGATGTTGCCTTCTTGGCTGGAGGGATTTACACCTTGCAGCACCCTCTACTGACCTACCCTCTATCTGCAAATGCCTTGGGGTTGTGGAATGGCTCTGCTATGGATACGTTCCATCCCTCCAGAGCGCACAGCCGGGTGGCAGTGAATACATGAGGTCCCTGGGTTTGCCTTCATGAGCTCATGAGCAGACCAAATTCACTTCCTCGGTGATATGAAGAGCACCATCCCAACTGCTGTTACCAACCAGTGGAACCAGCCTCAAGTCTTTTTCCCCCAAACTCTTCTGGGAAAGGTGAAAGGCCTCAAGCAAAAAGATAAAGGCTTCAGCCTGTTTAAGAAAAGTCATAGTACTGTTTTATAAAACTCTTTTAAAATATTTTTATTCCCCTCCTGTGCAGTTTACGGAGCAGTTAAATTGTGCAGTGCCATCTAAACCGACCCCTGGCAGGGTGAGGAATGTGATCCCTGTGCGCTAGGTAGGTACAGCAGCCACTCACGAGGCCGGAGCGCTGAGACGTTTTACAGCACTTCCTATCTGCTTTTAGTGGGGAGCCTTCTCCAACTCTGCATCCCTGCTCGTTTTCTGTTTGGAGTACAAAAAACCTCAGAACAGAGTGGAGTATGGTGACTTTTTTAACATTCTTGCTAAAACCCCTCCCCTGACACACAGTTCCTGAATTCCTTTTCTCATACACCTCTGATATTAAAAGTAGTTTTAAGAGATGAGCCCCTGGCTTTCCTTATTGTGAAATTGTGCCTGTAGGCCTGAGGATGAGGAACGTTTCTGTGGTTCAGCAGGGAAGCTTAAAGGAGCCCTTGATGAATATTCCACATTTTACTGGATGACCGTGTGTCCTTATAGGGAGCTGCCAGTAAGACAGGAGGTTTCTCCTAAAGCAAGGTAGTGTTCACCTCATGTTCCCCTAAATCACAGAAAGTTGTTGTGTAGAGAATATTAGAATTTAACAGGTCTCCAACAAACCTTTCTCCTTGCATATTCTGCCTTCCTGAACATTGTCTTGACCTACAGATTTCTTTACCAGAGAATTTATAGGTTCCTACCCCGATGTGGCGATTTCTCGAATGGGCTTTTGCCACCCTTCGCATGGCTGTGCTATGTGCCTGATTACCGAAACAATCCTGCTTAAAAAAAAGACAAAAGAAAAAAAAACCCTACAAAATAAAAAAAAACATGTCCCAAACCTCAGAACATCATGATTTTCTGCCTTTGTTTTAATGAGCCATTATGGACTGAACATCAAGAAAATATAAATGGAACTCTACCTTGGACAATTTTTTTTATTCATAGGTATTTTCATTGACTTCAGTGAAAGGTTCTTAATATTCTTTCTTTACATTTGCCTTGCTCTCTTTAGTGATTCTGTTCTATTTTGGGCTGGAAAATGTATTCAGATGCTTGCAGCTCAGGGTACTGTTTCATCCTATTCCTGCTGCTTGTAAGTGGCAGAGAATTGTAGAAACTGAGGCGTTATGAGGTTACTCTCCTTCTGGCAGAAAGAAATTACATGCTGGCGTACCCAAGGGAAAAGGGAAACAGAATTATATCTAATATTTACTTGATTTGGGGTGCCTAAATTTCAAGAGTGATTCTTTCTTCTGTATTAGTAGTCTATTACTATGAAAATCCATTGGAGTCGATTTGTGGGCCTCCATATCAGAAAGATGAAGAAGATAAGAAAGCTTCTCTGTTTTCCTTTTTTGACTCACAAGATTCATGTCTGTGGCACCATGAATGTTTCTGAGCAGAATGTGAGACGCTGGGTGCCTTGTGATTAGGTGGATTTAATGCATGCTCTGCAGTAGCAGCAATTGCTCTTTGTTTGTATGTTTTTTTCCCCCTCTGGAATCGTAGTTAGGCTCAATCTGTAGTGTAAGAAGGAAGATTTGAGTGATTCTCAACTGGAGGAAACCTCAGCGGGTCATTTTTGCTGCCAGTGAGTATTGGGTCTGACTCTGCACTATTCTGTAAAGTGGCTGGAACAATCACAATGTTGGATTGGTGGCCTCTCCTATTCAAAGAGCGGAAATTTTCAGATGAGTGTAGATAAATTCTCCTATTCACTGAAAGGAATAATGCAAATCAGAATGTCGGTTTTGATTTATTATATTCCTAGAGGATGGTGCATGGGTGCTTTTCTTATGAGGCTGGCTGCTGCAGAGAGATTTAATTTTCAGCAGGGAACTTATTATGCAGCTTATTTGATTGCAAATTTGTTTAAACAGCTTTCAGCTTTATATTTCTCAGTTAGGTAATGTAGCTTTAGATACTAATTGCATAATTGGCTTGATGTGAGTCATACAGATTTAAGGTACAGTGTGCCTGGTCTGACTGCTTGTTACCTGTAATTGGTATTATAGAACAGCTGCCCCAGACATGAATTTAACACTTTCATTTATTGGATTCTGTTCTGGATAGTCTTTTTCTAGGGATGAAGGATTTTCCTGGTAATGGGTACCTTCATAAGTACAGGTTTGATGCTGGAGCATGCATGTTTTGCAGGCTAATACACCAGTGTGATGAAATAAAATGATCATAAAAACTATAGAATGAGTGCATGGCGCAGACAGCATCTTCTTTACCGGCTCGTGTGGTTGTTTTGTTTTCCTCTAGGGGATGGGGTGGGGGATTTTCCGCTCAAAGTCTAGTTTGAAATTATTGAGTTTAACACTTAAGAATCTTTCTTTCCTCTCTGCATTTCACAGGCCTGAAAGATGCAACAGGCTCTGAGAGCGACGGAGGTGACTCCTGCAGCACAAAATCTGAAGGAGCCAATGGAGGCACAACAATCCAACCCAAAAAGGTCAAGGGTGTTGGCTTTGGAGATATCTTCAAGGACAAACCTATAAAGCTACGACCAAGGTCAATAGAAGTTGACAATGACTTTCTCCCAGTGGATAAGGTTTGTATTGTTTCTGAATTCTCTTTTGGTGTTGGTTTAAATCAAGTTATATCAAGTTGTAAACTTGATCATTGGCAAGAACTTTGAGATTAATGTTTGTGATTTCCTGTTTTCTTTGTACAACACTGTTCTGTCCAAAACAAGACTGTGTTTTTTTTCTTTTGCCACACAGCAGAAAGTGAAATCCAGTGAAGCTGGCTGCCTGCTAGAATTGTGACTTTGCTTAAAGGTTTCTTCCTACATTTGCACTTCCATCTGTTGGTTGGGCTTTTTTCTAAGCAAATACTCATTTGGAGTACAAGACTTGAGAGGCCTTTTCAGGTCTCCACTTTCTCACATTACTATAAGAAATAATAGCTAGTTGTGTAAATTAAGAGGGGATTACAGTCACTGTGCCATCTGCCTGCAAAAAGGAAATTTTCTGAAAATACCTCAACACTTCAATTCAGTAGTAGGTTTGTTGATTTTAGAAGATGCTTTAAAAAATTGCCCAGCTTTGTTTAAAGGGCTCTGTAAAAGGGAAAGCATATGTTATGTAATTTTATTGCATATGACCTAAAAAGAAAGTCCTGAGATTAACACCTGGCAAAAAGGACAGATTTTTTTTTAGGACAGATTACAATAAATCATCTTATTAGAGAGCATGCTTTTTCATCCAACCTCCGAAACAACATTTCTCCTAAATTGGAAATAAAGAGGCTAGAGACAAAATGTGATGTTTCTGGTAAGCTGCAGTAGAAGAACTTCTTGAAAAATAGATATTGATCATTCTAGGATATGTTCATTAGAGAGATGACTCCTCCCCCNTCCTAATACAGTTCCCTAATGAAAGAGAAAGGTTGTCAAGTCCTTATTTTTAAGCTTAAAGAATGAGGTTTCTGTAGGGTTACTCATATTCTGAGATGTGGAGGACCGTACTGGGAGACTTGCACAACCCAGAATCCTATTTTGTTGACTCTCAGGTGACTTTAAGAGGCTCCTGAGCAGCTGTGGTTGTACCCTGGTGTGGCAGTTCCTCATGTGCTGTGCTGTGCTGTGCTGTGCTATGCTATGCTATGCTATGCTATGCTATGCTATGCTATGCTATGCTATGCTATGCTATGCTATGCTATGCTATGCTATGGCGTGGTGTGGTGTGGTCTTCAGCACTAGGTGCTTCTGCAAGGGGCCCTCAAAGCTTTGGGGGTTTTAAGCTAGGTCATTTCACTAACCTGATTTATAGCACAACCTCCCTCCCCACTGTGAGTTATAATGGTACAGCAGAAAGGGAGATGCTGCTAAGATAGAGTGGAAACTTCTTAAGCTAGTAACACTCTTGGAAAAATGGCTAGTATTTTATTGCAATTTGGATTCTGTATTAATAGGGTAGTGGAAAGCTGAGATAATCTGAGTGTTTGAGTATAGGAAAAACTTAGATTATTTTATGGCCGGACTGTTGCTGGCTTCTTCAGAGCCTGCTCTGCTCAGCTTCTCTCCCTGGGTGGCCTGATTGCTAATTCGTGCGGGGGCTGGGGTGATGTGTTTCTACACGGGTGCAGCTGAGGTGCATCAGAGGGCAGCTCATCAGAGCAGCCCCTCTAAGAGGCAGGAGAGCAGCAGTGCTTGCTTGTGAGCTGCCCTTGAGCCAGATTCCAGTGCTGTGGCAGGGAAGTGGGGATGGCAGTTTGGGGAGGGGAGTTGCTGTGGCTTCCTTCTGCACCTGGGGTTATCTGTGATCCGTGGCTAAGGTGATGCTAGGCTTTATGAGGAGTGTGTGAGTACCAGCACATGAAGTTGGTTAAGGAAAGGCTGCATTAAAAACAACACCAACACCTTTTTAAATGAAGTCTTTTTGATTTTGTTTTTATTTTTTGTTTAACTTGATTGGCTACCTGAATGGGACTGTCTGGATAAGACTAATACCAATAAAGTTTAAGCTCACACATGGCTTTACTTAAACTTTTCTCAATTCAGACTGTGCAAAATCCTATAACAAAGGAAATACATGCTTTAATAATGCAGATCTACAAGAGATTAATTTTTAATTATTAATTTCCTGCTACTGCCTAGGTAAGGGTAATATATCTTGTGCTGTACATAATGTTCATCTTAGTGATCCTCTTTCTTAGATTTATATGCTAGCAATCCTTATGATTGCTGTGTAACATAAGCATTCATTTCTAGGGCATTGACCTGAATTCTGATGTTGCACAAAGTTTGGTTCTCTTCAGTCTCATATGGGCAGGTCAGAATTTGTAAAAGACAAGGCTCTTCTAATGTTACATAGAGGATTTCTTTTGTCTGCTCTTTACTGTAAGCATGGACTAGATGATCTCTAGAGGTCCCTTCCAACCCCAAAGATTCTGTGATTCTGTATAGAGATCCTAAATGGGACCTGATTAAAATAGATTACGTATCCCTTGAACTCTGAAGTCCCGTATTTTAAAGTGAAGCAGCAAAGTGCTTATTAAATGGCCTTCATTCAGTGAAGAGAAATCTCGCTCCACCGTCTAGTCATGAGAAATGTTACCCTCCTTTTGTTATAAAAATTGAGCCCACTGCCAATTTTTGGGCTAATATAATTTTATTTGTATAAGGCAAGCAAACAGCGCTGGGTGCGCGGGGAGTCTGTGCTCCACCAACACGCACACCRAAKGCCAGTTACAATCTCCTTATATAGGGTAAGAACACCAATTTACTGGAAGCCCCCCTTGTTTGTTTCCTTGCATAAGGAGTTTCTTGCTGTGCCGGCGCCAGCTGGTCGTGGTTGTCCTTGGTGCTTTTTCCGATCGTCGAGGGATGAAGGCCCCCCAGTCTTCATGAGTAACTGCGAGATAACCCTGTCTGGCTGGTTAGACTTAAATCACAAACTCTCGTCTATACCTTATCTGGGAGCAAATGATTGTTTGACTTAAATCACAAGCTCTTGTTTATATTCATTTACACGAATCACAATGGAACATCTCACAATCCCCCACCTTTTTCTTTATTTCATTGATTCGTGTTCTTTCCTCAAACTTTTCTAACACCCTTTGAGCCGGTGTTATCCTCACCATTTCCCTTTTTACTATCACTAACTTGTGTGTTTTTCCCTTCTTGACCATTTCTGGATCTATAGGCATTGCTGATATCTGCATTCCCTGTATTACATACTGGATCAACCTTACAAAACAAAGTATTAAACAGGGTATAAACACGAGCCCCAACATAGAACAGAGCAACATAAATCCTAGTTTCTTCCACCAACTCCCTCCAAATAAGTTGCTCCACCAATTGTCAGATAGTATTGAGTTTCACCTCTGAACTGGAACATGGGCTATTCGCTTAATCTTGTCTGAGATCTTTGTTATTGCTTCCCCATTATCATCAATTTCAATGCAGCATTCGGAGGTGTTGAATTTACCACACACTCCACCTTCTTCTGCTAATATMTAATCCAACGCAAGGCGATTCTGATATACTGCAGCCCGCGTTTGCGATAGTTGTCTTGCAGCTAAGTCTAAAGCCTGGGCTGTCCGGTTAGTAATTATTTCTACCACCGCTTGTAACCTTATTATCCTATTTAACATGTATATTGGAGTTCTGTACCCCCAGCTTCCATCCTGAGCCCAAGTAGCAGGGTCATAATACTCAACAATCCTCTCAGCCGACCATTCATTTTCAGGCCACCTCTGDTTTCCCCCAATTGCCTCCCTCTTACTTCGTTTATAAGTTTCATATAAAGGCACCCCTAAAGTATTTTCCCTGGATTTTGGTAATAAAAAGAAACTGGGTTGAATTATTCCTATCGTACAAGTCCCTCTCCTCTTTTTAGCCAATGTGTGATAGGCCCGTTTCCTACATATCCAGAACATTCCATCCGGGGCTTTCCAGGAATCACTYCTGCTCTCTGGAGTTGCCCAAAAATCTTTCAGTTCGGGAATGGTCATGAAGGGGTTACTTTCCCTTTTAGTTTGATTATGCCAACACAATTCCAGGTTTTTATCCCAAATAC
>PTEX01000410.1:0-58320 GCA_003342815.1 Eudromia elegans
GCTGCGTGCTTTACTGGCGCCTCAGTCTGGGTGCCCGTCTCCTTTTTAGCTAGTGCGGTGGCAGCTCGCCGGCGAGTGACTGCCATGGCGGTTGTGCCAGGGAGCTCCCGGGTGCTGCTGCAACGCCTGCCTGCGCAAACTGCCGCGCTAACTGCCGCGCCACGCTCTGTTTGCCGCGCTCCTGGTCGCTCGCGCTCCCTGGGGGCGGCTCTTGTAGGCGGGGTGGGGGGCTCGGGCCGCCTTACCCGGTCGGCTCCGCCCCCGCCGCGTCAGCGCCGCTCGGGGCTGGGGGTGCCTCGCTCTCCCTGCTCGGGGGCGGACACTGCACTACGCGGCTGCTGGCCGCCGATCTAGCTCCTCGCGGAAGGGTGTCTCGGCGCGAGCCTCTGCTCCGTAGCCGTCACCTACGAGGAATGAGCTGAAAAGGTGGTCACATAATCTGTGACTGTCCCCAAATTTCTAGTCGTCTTGTCAGTAGTTATGGCTTGACATTTTTATCCCACTTTCTCCAAAAAAGGAATGCTCTTGGCTTTTCTTTTTGTTTTCTCCCAGTATATTATAGTGATGAAAATTAGTAAATCTGAAAAATATGATCCGTGGAGCTCCCTTGAAATTTTTAAGAGTTGTCTGAGAGTGCAATGAAAGCTTTATAAATCAGGTCCTTCATCATTCATTGCCTAGATTTGTCATCTCTTTTCAAGCTACTCTTTAAAACAGCATTAAAATGCTATATGGATCCTGTATACTTTAAGGATAGCTATGTGGATATACACATACAAATAAATCTTCTGCAATCATTTTGCATGCAACTTTCAGATGTATCATTACACAACAGAAATAAGCAAGCTTACTAATGGAATTCAGATGTTATTTTTTAATATTTTACTGAAATGTATTGCTAGGAAGAAATCATTCTACCTAGACCACTATCTTAGAAGAGCTAATATTGTGTATTCATTTGCATTATCACAAATGCTATATTTTGCTCTGCTTTTGGTTGACTGCAACAAGGAATTATGCAGTTGAAATTGTTTATAAGTTTATATTAAATGTAGATTGAAGAAAAGAAAATCTGCCTTGAGTTATGAGCTGAGGTTGCTGCATAAATTATACAGTTACCTTCACTGAAGTATCCTAAGTGTCTGAGGGATTTATGTATTTATATCATTAAAGTAAAGCCAAGAGAAAACTGAGGAAAAGCAGAGAAAAAGCCAATTTCTTGGCAGGTAGATAAATATAAATAAAATTAGAAGACAAAATCAGATGGCAATTGTAGAGGATGTGATGTGGAGAGAAAAATACTTACAATAAATACAGAAAAATATAGGTCCATGATCAAAAATATTCATGTACATTGAAAAAGCATGTAATTATTTTTAGCTCCTGTTCCCATGAAACAGGACTGTTTAAAATTGCTATCACTAAATGTAATCTCCTATCCAGTCCTTGATGGAAATGGCATAAAACATGGTAACAGTCCACAGTAATCAAGTGTCTCTTGCCAAATACAGGATATTTATCCAATGTTCCTCAATGAAAATGGTATCAGAAATGTTAAGAGGGTTTTTATAAGATTTGGGAAGCAAATCCAAACTCCTAATTGGCACAACAACCTTATCAACTCATGTTCTTAAAATTGGCCCTGTCATCCGCTGTCATTCTGCACCTGCTGCCGAGGTGAACTGCTGCGCTGTGGCAGGAGGCAGGCCCAGCAAGGAGGCAACAGAGCTCCAAAATCCGGGAAAAGGGAGCTGAGACTCCGTGTAAAGACCACAACAGCCCATCCGAGGTACCTTCGTAAACTCTCCTTGCCAAGAGGACTGAAAAGCAGATTGCTTTAATCTCCATTTTGTAATGGAGAACAACAAAATGAAATGAGATAAACAAAGAAAATGTAGTGTGACTTAATTAGGGGACAGAGGAAAAGTGGAAATGCTGAAGAGGGAAAAGAAAATGGGGCTCAGGAGAAAGTGGGAGATCTGGTGCAAGACACTGAGGATGATGTGTGGGAATTCATTCATAGGAATGAATTTTGGCAGAAACTCATCCTAAAATGACTATTACTGATACTTGAACTGTCACATTCAGCATTAGTTTGATGGTTTCTGTATGTCATTGCATCATATTATATAGACATACCCTGGAAAAGCAGACAAGTGGAAGCAGGCAATTTAGTTTCATAATCTTTTAGAGAAAGTACTGACTTCCCTTCTGTTCATGAATCACCAAAAATAATAGTCTTTGCTTGGGTCCCTGGGCTGTATTTCATTAAATGGAAAAAATTAATAATCATGAAAATGTTGGCACTTTCTGTGCCTCAGAAAAGCAACAGTTGTAATGACAGTACATCATAAAATAAATCTTGGTTATAAAAGTAATTTATTTCTAGTAGTTTTTTGTTATGCAAAAATAATGTTTCATGGAGAAGTCTCAGGACAGACATATATTATTTGCGGAAGTGTCCTGAGGGAGGGGCAGGTGTCTTCCACAATTTATCAACTCTATTTCAGAAGAATGCAAACAATATCACACAAAGAAATGCTCTGTAATTGCATTGTTGGATATTTGCCATTCCTGTTTATTTTCTAGAAAAGTCTTTTACATTTGTTTATTTACTTATTTATTTATTTTTAAGCCAGCTATGTTAGTGGCCTCCGTGAAAGAGGTGTCAGTAGCATGTATTGGCTTTGGGGGTTTTTAGACATAGAAGTACAATCTGCATTCACTGGGAAGCAAGCAGTGCAAATGTTTTGCTACTAGATGAAAACATTTGATAGGCAGTCTGTAAGACACTCTTGATGGATAGTTGTGAACAGAAATACTTGTGCAAATCGCCCGTACTTGGATACTTGGATATCCAAACTCATTGGATATTCAAAAGGAAATGCAAGTAATGCTACTGTTGTTTCAGATTTTCCTTTAAGGAAAGGTGTTTTCTGGTTAATCCCTTAACAGAGTAGCAAGAGACCAGTGCTTTGCTGCAGATGGAGAGCTTGGAGTTTGGGGGAGTGTGTTTCCCACAGTTGGGGAGCTTTGGGAGAGGCAGCATTCAGAGCTGGACTTTCTGGGGGACATTTTATGACAATTGTGTCATGCTATTATTTGTGTAGAAAAAGAGATGGCCACTAAAACTGTGAGGAATGCGAAAGGACACTTCATCGTATTTCTGTGTTTGCTGGAGAGCTATATCAGCTTTTTATTTGTGATGTCGTATTTATCTTGTCTGTCAACTAGATTTTTAGCTGCTGGGGTAGGTATTCTTGTAATCTATACACATAAATACGCTCAAGTTTTCCTTGCCAAAAAGACATCCAAGATCTGCTTTGACATTAAGGCCTGTCATAAAGGGTAGTTTATTTTTTGTAGACAATCAATTGCACGCCAGCCCTTATTCTGTCTTTATTGGATATTTGTGAGGGCAGTTGAGTGAAAAACAATTGGAAGCCCTTTGTTGCTGCCATTCAGGATTTTCTGGAAACTGAGAAGGCCTTCCTGTCCCTGCCTCCTTCATCCTCTTCCCCTACCTTTTTTTTTTTTTTTTTCCCAAATAATGCCTAATAAAGGATACATACTACTTATAATTGCAACTCACTAGAAAGGGCTTCATCTCAAGAAAATGCAAGTCTCATGGAAGCACTAAAAGTTTCTGTTTATTAGCATCTAATCTTCTACTCTGCTAAAACTAGTATTCTTCACCTTCAAGCAAGGAAAGGAGCAAGAAAGAGAAATGGGAAGATGCAGTCAGTTGGCAGAGTTTTGTCATGGCATAAATTACTCAATTTATGGGAATAGCACACTGCCTGTGGAAGCCCAGCATCAGAGTATTTTGAGATTGCATGAAGTAGGTTTTCTTTCTTTGTAGGAAACTAAAGCAACCTCCCTAAGATGTTATTTTACTTTTCGAGGTTTTGGGGTTTTTTTTTTAAGAAATGTGAATGATGCCCAGTAATTCAAGAAACATTAAAATGTTATGCTTTCTGGTAACATTGCCTTCTGGTAACATTACTACTTTAGGAGTTATTACATGTTTCTCTAATGATTAGTGAAGGTTAAGATAAGTGGTCCAGTTCTTACAGAGTTCAGTGAATCACATGGTCATTTGTTCTTAGCTTTACTTAAAACTTCCTATAGAACCTTCTACCGGGCAGGAGTGAGCCCTTGAACGCTTTTACCACAGTGCTGGTGCCTGATGGGGGAGTGAAAGGTGAATGGATGACAGAGGGTGGCCAGGCCAGCCTGAGCAGCAGCTCCTGTCTTCAGCATCAGCCCTTGATGGTGGATGGGCCCTTGCTGTGGTTTCGTGGGAAGTCTCTTTGATTCTTAGATTTTCTAGAATGCTTTCAGCAAGGCTTCTTTGCTCACGCCTGATCCTCACCAGCGCAGCCATGCTGCGTCTCAGGACCCGTCTTTGCACAGCCCTGTGTGCATAGACTAGTTGCAGCTGTGCTGTGTTCCATCTTCCCAAGCTAAAAGGTGATGATATCATTTTCTCTGAAAATATTTTCTGTAAACATGAGCAAAAAACTGTTTATGCTGACTGACATTGGCAAGCACTGAAAGAAATAGCCTGTGAGTCAATTATTTATGAATGTATTACAGTTGGAAATGAGGATGTCTAGCCAGTGTAGCAGTTCCACAGCAGATTTCAGGTGAGTATTAGGGCAGAGCAGACGAAAGCTTTCCAAATTGGAATGGGATGAGTTTCTGAAGAGGGTTAGGCAGTGTTGCTACCTGCAGTACTACAGAGTTGACCTCAGTTACTGCAGCTTCTGCAAGTGTTGTTTATGTAGTCTTCATTCACTGGTAAAAGTGGCAGATTTCCCCATATAACTCTGTCCATGGGGTAACTTTTATTTCATAGATTCTCCTGTTTAATTTTAAGGTAAGAAGCATCTGCATTAACAATATTTAATTTGTCATCAAAGAAACAATACATTAACAGTTCACAAATTAAAATATTTCTTTATTATTATTATTATCATCCTGAAAGTCTCCTATGATTAGAAGGGATTTAGGACTTCACACCCCCTTCATCATCAGCCTCTTTTGGCCATAACCCTCCTGGCTTGGATTGCTGGAGACCTGGAGCCAGAGCCTTTGCAGTCCAAGTGCTCAGGGCTTTGTGAGGCACCTGCACTAACACGGCAGCCTGCGGCAAAGGCAACGAGTCTCACAGGGAGATTTCTCTGTTTGGAGAGTCTTCATCCATCTTCAGGATTGTGCTAAGGAAAGGAAGGCTCAGCTCAGGGCGTATTGAGTTAGGAAATGAATGGTGAATTCTGCTAAATTCATTTCAGTGGCTAAAAGAGTGATTATGTTGTTATATAAGAAGAAAAGAGTTTAAAGGCTGAAAAAGATAGTGGAAATCCATGGAGGCAATAAAATAATGCAGCTAATGGATAGGTTATTAATCTTGTGTAAGTATAGCCAAAAAAATGCCAGAGAAATAATTGCTGTTCTACAGTCAGCTGATTTGCAGCAAAACAGCCTAAGGCTTTTCTAAATAAGGACTTCCGAATTTGGTCTAATATTTACTACCAAGTTGTCACGGAACTAGTGGTGGTGGGGGAGTGAGTGACATAATGCATTTCACTCGGGTGGAAGAAACAGCAGTAGGGTTTACTGATATGGACAGTGGTTTCATGAGATTCTATGGCAAGGTCACTTATTACTATTTACTGCATGGAAGTTCTAGATAATGCATAGAATTATCTTGGATGCCCTCCTGTTGGGTCACGAGATTCAGACTGGACCCCTTTGCTTTCCAAACTCCTTCTGAGAGGACTCTAGGTGTGGCTGGATCCAATCCTAGTCCCAGGCCTGGTCAACGGTTTATGGCTATGGGATTTTTGTGCACAGTTACAAAAATAGACATAACAGGTTCAGAAAGACGGCGCGCTATAGTTCACTTACCACGGGTCTGTTGTGGGAAGGGATCTCTCAACCTCGAGTAGTATCCTTGAGAGGTGTACCTGCCCGAGGGGAGATCCTGGCGTGCAGCTCGCTGCCATGCAAGGAGAGCTCAAGGGGCTCTCGGGCTGTCCCCATATTTATGGGATAAGATGATCGACTTATTGTCATTCACTGGTATGCTCAGTTAGCCTTATCTCCTCATTAGCATACAGCCACGAGGACTGTTATTGACTTGAATGGAAGTATGCATAGTTAGCCTTGTCTCCTCATTAGCATACAATGGGAAGAAGTCAGACAGGCAACCACCAGTCTGGTTGGGCTGGGGAAGGGGCATATCCGTCACACAAGTTAGCATAAATGGCCGTGTTTCCCTATAGCCCAAGTCCTCATCTCAGTGACTGTCTTGCCTCAAAGTGCTGGTAAGTGCAGTGCCTGCAGAGGAGACTGCAGCACCGCAGAAGCTGTCAGCCTCCAGATGTGACCCAGCCACATGTATTGCAAGGCTGCAATTTTTTTAAAATTCCCCAAGGTCTGTGCTTTAGTGCCCTGTCTGATTTCCCGTGTTACTGACACAAGCTATATGTGGGTTTACACACACACAAACAAGGGTATCACAAAAACATGAAAAGGCCATGGAAAGTTTAACCCATGGATCAGGTAGCATTTAATTCCAGGACAGGGTCATGTGCAAAATCACTAAAAACAGGCTGATTGAAGTGAAATTAATTCTTACTGACATTAGCCTGTATTTGCAAGCAGAGGGAAAGCAACAATACCCATATTTTGCTTGTGTTTTAAGCACATAATGAAAATATATATATATCTGTTAATTACCTTTATGCTGCACCATTGCTTTAAATGTGTTTGTACATCTTAGAGCAGACAGTTCCGAATAATTATTTGTGATGAATGAGGGTGTTTAAAATGTTGTATAGATGGATATTTAATTCTTCTTCTAACTAAAGAGCTTTCATGATAATTGGCACCACTTTCCTTCCTCAGTAGATGTAGCAGCATTGCACATTATGTTTATAGAACAATTTGTAGATAATTCTTCAAGATCCTTTGTTGGATTTTCTTCTGAGGTTTGTGCTTTTTAGCCATATTTGTTATAATTTTTTTCTTCCATTAGGCTTTGGCATAGCTTCATGTTAGAAAAGCAGTTTCCCATCTTCTTGCAAGTTATAGGTTAATTTAAAGGGTTAAAAAAAAAAAAGAGGCAGGAAGGCAGGATTAACCTGGTTTATAATTATATTATGAAGAGATGTCAAATCTGGACAATGGTAGAAGTCTCCATGCTGAGTAAGAGGCCTCAATCATATCTACTAGTTCAGTAGCACATAATAGGGAATCGGTAAAACTGGCTCCCCTTCCTGCAGGGATGAGTGACCATTTGAGAGAATTGTCATTTTTGTGGGTTTCCCATCCGTCCCCTCGCCCACAGCAGTAAGACAGGAAACACTCTCCTGGGGCTGAAGGATGGGACCAGAGAGAAAACTGAAGTACAGTGTGATAAGGACTGAATAAGGACTAATGGGTGGCTTGGCTCTTCTGAGGGGCTCTTCTGAGGGGAGACAGTTAGGTCGTATATAATACTGTAAAAATTGGGTATTTCAAGAACAGGAGCATTTTGTAGCTACAGGAAAATAAATGTTGTGGTTTTATATTTAAAGCTTGAGTTCAGGCAGAATAGAAAGAGCCTACTGAAATATAGCCTCAAATACCTAGATTTTTCATAAATTTCAGTCTAGGCTGGGCTGAGGCCTTTACAGTAAGGAAAGGAATAGCTGAATAGGTCATTTCCCTTAGATTTTTACATGTAATAGTGTATAGCATTACTTTTTCCCCACCTTTTGTCTTTTTATGAATTCCTTAGTTTATTGTTTAGAACAGAGATACCGGCATCTTGTACGGTTTTGTCCCATGTGATGGTTAGCAAGTAACGTAATATTTCTGTGTTTTCCAAAATGTCACCCGTGATACAGAAGTAAGAAAGTGCAATTCTTTTTGCAGAAAATAGAACCCAACACCCCACAGTCGAGCATTTTTCATGTGAGACAGCTTTGTGCATACTAACAAGCTCTATTCTGAAAGAAGTCCAAAAGAAAGGCTAAAAGGCTACCGATATCCTCTGTATTAAGACTAAACAAGTGCAACTGAAACAATAGTTTAAAAATAAGACAAAGGAGAAAGTATGCATGAAAAATGCTTGCCAAGGGATATACATTTGGAAGACCTACTTATCATATGGATGAAGGAGATTTTGTGAGGTTATCTACTCAAATATCCTGCCCCAAGTTGCAACCAACATTCTCACCACGTTATAGGCTTCTGTAGTTATAGAAGCTGGTGAAGAAGTGAACTATATCACAGCAGTCATGTTCATCTTGGTGTTTTTGGGTGAAGAAATTCAGGCCATTAGAAAGGGATGCGTAGCCATGTTATCATTAGCAACATTTTCTCAGTGACTTCATTTAATTATCATGTTCACTAGATTTCCCTGTGAGAAGACCCAATTACAGGTTAAATTGGTCTGCAGATATTAAGTAAATTAGATTCCACATAAAGTTAGCAACTGCACACGTGGCAGATGGAACAATAAAGAGATGAAGACTAAGGAGGCAAGAGTAGAGTGAGAGAAGGAAGGAAGGAAACAGTTGAACTGCATTGTAGATTTCAGTTTTGTTGCAGGAATATCCATGGATGCGATGCGTAAGAATGAACTCTACGAGGAAATGCTTGGGAGAGAAAAAAGGAAAAAAATGGAGGGAAAAGCGCTGAAATGAACTTTCTGAGAGATTCAAAGGAATACAACAGCTATAACGTGCTGTGCAATGTGGTCTGCACTCTCTTGCAGTAGCTGCAAGAATGACTGCGGTATCTCCTGTTCCCTCGTGCAGAAGCAATCTAGACAAGTTGTTGGTTTTCCAGTGAGAGGGTTGGTAGATGTCTAAAGAACCAATTTTTTTTTCTGAAATTGCCTAAATGCAGGAAGTCATATACTTCATAAAATGTTGTGGCCCATATTCTAAAGTAACTTAGGCATGTTAGTATCCTATTATTGAAATCATTATTGAAATTATTATATTGAAATAATAGACATAGATAGGCTGAATTCAGACTTAAATGTAACCATATGTTGGGGGGTTTTTGCCATACTCAATTATTTTTGTTTAGTTCTTTCAGTCATACGAAATAAAACTGTCAAAGTTGTCAAAAGCTCCAAGAAATGAAACCTCCAAGCTGCTGCTCTGAGATTTTTAATATTTCTTCCAATACACATTCCTGTGCCTTAAAAAAAATCCTGCCAAAAGCACATTTGGTGTGATGGTTTGATACATGATCCAAATGTTTGGGATAATTAGTAATTTGGATAACTGTGGAATTTGTAGGAATTCATCATTTATATTTGCATCAATCTTACAGGAATACATATGATAGTGCAGATGCTGCAAATATACATTTCATTAGATAACCGTTTTTAGTATGTACACAGTAAAATATTAACTTTCTGTTAGTGATAGTAATGATGTTAAGTATAATGCATGCAGATGTACACAAAAATGGAATTAAAAATGCTTGCAGATATAAAATTAGAGAATATTTGAAACAGATGGTAATGCTGAGTAGGATTCTTCCTGTTTTGCTTTTTGTTTCTGTTTGTTTTCCCTCTGAGTGGAGGCATTTTCTGTTTTCTCAGAAGTTTCAGGTTTTGTGAATGTATGCCGGTTGCTCTGTCATATTGATAAGGAAGCAGTTATTTTACTTTCTAAAACAGGATAAAACATCTGAATAAGTGAATGAGATGTTTAATTTGTGTCCTTTATCTGATCACTCCTGTTTAAAACATGTATTTTTTTTAAGTTTCCATCATAAAACAAAGCATTTAAAATTTCTTAAAGATAGACTAGATTTTTTTAGTATTGTGGATTTGGGGAGAGAGATTGCTTTGTGTTTATCTTTCAAGAGATCTTTTGAATTTTAAAATATTTTGAGGTAAAAGAATAAAGTGTATTGAAAATACCAGAGGAAAATTTCAGCTAATTTTTAAAATGTATTTTCTTGGGCAAGCTTTTTGCTGAGTCCAACCTAAATTTGTTTGTAAAATTCTAGTAAAAGTCCATTTTGGCCCTACTTCCAGGGAAAAGATGAAATTTTCCTGGCTTCAACTGAATTTCAAATACTCTTGTTTTCATGATCACCCAGCGTGGATGGGACAGCCCATTACAGGCTTTAGCACTTCTCTCAAAGAAGATATCACTTTGATAAGATATATTTTCCTGTCATACGTGCCAGGCTCTGAAACAGACAAAAAAATAAGATTAAATCATTGTCAGTTGCAATGGACTAGAGGTGGTAGAAATCAATTACACTATGATAGGCTTCTTAGATTTCATTCTTAAATTGTCTAGGTATGGAAATAAGTGAAATCAGAAGAGCAGTTGCACTACAAATGAAGAAGAGTCCCAAATTCTATTGCTCTTGGGGTTTTTTTTGGTAGGAACTTCAAAGAACTGAAGTCTTGGAGATGAACTGCTCCATTCTAAGCAGAAACTCCCATCTCCATCATTTCATTGGAAGGAAAAAGTGAACAAATCCTTTGGCAAGGCCAATTTTCCCTGTAGTCTATTATTCCAAAGAGCAGGCAGCCCAGTTAGGCATCTCCAGTTTGCATTCTCCAAAGGTTATTCAGTTTCTCAGATTCTCGTTTGAGACGAAAGTCCAAGCGGTCCTTTCAAGCAGGAGTCCTTTAGGAGCAATCTAAGTGATCTAAATCTCCTTTCTGGTATGTGAGATCACTGGACTATTTTCCAGACTTTGAGGTTCCTTCTGAATTCCCATGGATTCTGTGTCCCGTCTCTTGACAAACAGAGAAAAGGAAAGAAACAGAGCAGGCTTCATGCCAGCTTCTTTACTGCAAAACTTCCTCAGAATCTCTTTCAGAAACTCTGCAGTGATACAGAGTTTTGTCACCAGGCATCAGAAACTGTTCTGTTCAGTCCCCCATGCCTGATCATTCTGGAAACTGCTGTTTGACTGCATTGTCTTTAAAAGGCTCATAATGTCCAAGATTCTTAGAAAAACAAAATCTAGACCTTATTACCTTGAAAAAGTGTTACTATTAATTTTATTAACAAGTTTATGAATTATATACTCTCTACCTCATCAAGTATTCATTTTCTGATCACTACTAAAGCATATAATCCTCATAAGGATATTTGTAAAATTCAAATTAACCTGGATTTAATTAATAGGGTTGGTGTTAAAGGATTACGACAAGATTTGAGAAGTGTCCAAAGGGGAAAATTTATTTTACAATATATAATTTTGAAGTTTTTTCAGCTTAAAGACCAGTTCTTAAAGTGGAAGAAGGACATCTAAGTCTGTAGCACAGAGATAAAATGTGAATTAAACCTGTCTCTGCATGCTACTTAAACTGGCCAGTTTGGAAGGAAGAAACATTGAAGTTCACATCAAAGTATAAAAGTAACTTGTACTAAATGCAAATTTCAATGATTTTTTCACGCAGCTCATTGTCGTTAAGGGAATCTTAACTTTGTTCTTTGTGCTTGTAGTGGGAATATTTGTGAATATGATGCTTACGTATTAAAATCTTTTAATCTCTATGATCTTTTTAAATTTCTAGCAAGGATTACTTATGTCTGCTGCACAGTCAGCATCAGGTCTGTGATATAATTTCTCTTTACTAAAACACATCAAAAGATGGACTTGTTTAGATTGATAATGTGGGTGCTGGAGGATACTGTCCTAAAGAAGAGCTGACCTTGTAAAGTGAATCCACTTACGGGGCTTCACTGAGGACCCAAGGCAGAAAATCACTGGAGTAGGTGGCTCGATAGGCTTCCATTTTGAGACCCAGGACCTTAGTGTCTTGTAAGATTAAATCATAAACAATGCTAAAAGGAAGCTCACCCCCCAATAAAACCATAAAATAGACTTATATTATAGTGGAAGAAAGGGTGAACTGTCTGATTGTTCTGCTTTGGTCAATAAAACTGTGTAGAAAATAAGAACAATTTTGATGGTAATAGTTCAAACTGTCCTTTTTGTTGCCAGGTATATAAGGACAGCATATTTAAAACAGCCTCAGCCCTTCTGATGCCAGTATGGTAAAAGCTTAGAAGTGAGTTACAATTCCCTGTCGTTTTTATGATCCTTTATAATAATGAGAAGTTTTTCATAACACCCCTTGGCAGCCAGATCAAGGGTGAGCCATTAGCTCCTACTTACTGTGTGAGGGGATGTGAGGTGACAAGGACATGGATGTGCTGGAGATGTGTCTGAATCTGTGAGAAGAGCCAGCTGAAGTGGGAAGGAAAATTCTACACTGTTTATGTTTGACACTTCTCAGTCTGCAAGGGCAGAGCCCTAGGAACAGGCAGAATCCAAAAGTACATTTTGGCTACTGCATGTAATGTATGTACATTAAAAAAGTTAACTACCTTTTGGCAGAGCCTTTCAAAACTTAGCTAGTTCTGCAGTAATCCTGGCTTTTGTTTGTCTTGTTTTTCATCCTGTTAATTACAGTTTACCTATCTGCAAGTAACTAGCTTCCCGATTATCGAGAGTGCTGCCAAAATTGCATAGTTCATTAGAGTCTCTGTAATATTAGCTCTTCTTAGCTGTTCTAATTTAAATAAAATTCTTGACAGATATTTTTGGAAGAAAAAAAATGCTAATACTTGGTGCATGTACCCTCCACAAAACATATTTTTTTTTAATGGATGTTCATTTGCAGGCATTAGCTGGGCTAAACTGCTTTATCCCTCTCTCAGATTATGGAAACTCGGGGATTACAGCAAAGGTGTTTCCATATTAAAAAGTTGGATCTTGTGGTACACCCTTCAAATGGAAATACTCAGGAGTTTACATTCTTCAAATCACTATTAATAATTAAATAGTACCTGCTTAATACTGCAGGTTCGATACTGTAGGTATCTGGTTTGTATTCTCAAAACAGTTCTATTTCCTCAGGTCATTTAAGCGTATCTTTAACAGTAAATCTATTCCTAATTGTACATTCTTTATGTGTTCTTCTGTTTTGGGCAGGACTGATAATTAAGTGCAGTGCCTTTACTGATGTCTAACAAAACTGGAGAAGATTAACGACTCCTGCATCAGAAGTCTGTTTATACAAAATCATTATACAAACAAATTAATAGCAGTGCAAAATATTATCGTTACTTTGAATAAGTCATTTGCTGACATATGCATAATGCATTTTTTTAAATACCACAGAATGCTTATAAAGAGTAAGTAGTTGATCTTAATGAAAACAATGATAAATCTTACACTAAGATCTGCTTATTTCATTCAAAGGGACCCTGAAGCACTTGGCAGACTTTTATATATAGGAATAGAAATTAGAAATAGAAAATTACACTGAGATTTCATCAATATCCCGTGGTAATAATTACAGGATTTGATCAGATCCATTCATCTCCCATTTGGCTATTAATAGGAATATGACACACTCTGAATTCAATCTTTATTCTCTTAAGGGGATTTTTTTTGGTGAGGAAAAACTTCAGAGACTTTCTCCACCCTCTTAATGTGTAAAGTCTTTCAATGCCAGCAGAAGCATTATCACTTCTAGGAAGTGAGTGTACCAGCTGGGATTATTTCTGAGTTTGTACTACAAAGTCAAGCATTTTAATCAGTCTTTGACTTATAACTTTTTTGACTTTGTCAGCACTGATCAGTATGTCCAGAGGAACTACAAGTACTTCAGAAAAGCTTGACATAGCCACTCACTTTCTCAAGTGTATTGGTCTTGTCAGTGCATGTGTGGGGCAAAAGCTGTCATTACCCTTTTCTGTTGAGAGTAATGAACTGTTCAGGACCTATTAGAGACAAGCCAGCTCAGTTTCTCTAGCCTAGTGCTCTCACCACTCAGTAGCTCCTTTGCAGAGGAGAAAGTCTTTCCTACAAAGATAAGAAACTAATTATAAGAAAATAAGGATATTCCTGGAAATAACTATAATGCTTAATTTTATTGCTGTGACAATAGCTTTGCAGTAATCATATCCTTAAATACATAAACAAGCCATTAATATGAGTAGGAAAATGATCATTAAAGAACGGGGAGGAGGGAGGAACATTTCTACTCCTTTTTATTTCCTTCAAAGCAGTGGAAGTTACTGGTGACAGGAAGAAGACTGCCCTTTGGCATTCTTATAGCTGAAATATTGGCTCATTTTGTGAGAAGGGAAGGAAAGAAGTGGAATGCTAGTAGTTTTCTTTTTACCTTTCTTTGAAGGATTCATTTTTTTAAATGGATGTCTCTATCCTTAAAGCTTTCTTTGAAAGAGTAGCAATCAGCAGGGAAAGCCGAACTCAGAGATTCTCAGGAAGCGTGATGACCTACATCTATCCTCTATTAGAAGGGAGTAGGGCCCCATGGATACAGGTGTTAAGGAGGAATGGGATGCTAGGACTATCAACGTGGCTGTGTGTTATTCACTCTGATTTTTTTCTTTTTTTTTTTTTTTTTTCCTTAAAGAGAACATCTTTAATCTTTCCATTCTTAAATCCCCTGTCTGCAAGATGAAAGTAATGATAACTGTTCATTGCAACCTGTTGCTGAAAAGTGATAGACTACAACCTAGCAGAAACCCTCAAGGGTCTGCTGCTCTTCTTTTTCCTTTTTTTTTAGCCCTCCCCTGTCGCGAAAGCCTCTGTTTGCAGCATCTAGCATAGCTGCTGTCTGTGACCATAGATGGTCAGTAATCTCAGCAATACAAAGGGTCCAGGGAGATAGACAAGTGCGCTGAAGGGGAAAAATATACAGATTTAAGAAAATACTCTCCTCCTGTTTTCTCAAAACACTTGACTTTTTCAAATCTGTAGTAATTAAATCCCTTTTTACTCTCTCGTTCACAGAGAACAGATACCAGTTCAATGAGCTGTCATTCTAGAAAGCAATGGTTATTTTCTTAATTAGCTCTGTTGCTTTTCCTTTAAAAAGAGTGTTTTATTTTTCATCTCTTTAGAAGGGCTCAGTGGAACTGGTGACTCGAGAAACCATCTCTAGACTAGTGGAAAACTCTGGGCATTATTGCAGATCACACAAATATATTCTGTGCTTCCCAGTTAGTGGTGACCTAATGATGCAGATCGTTGAGTCATCCCTTTCAGAGACGATGAAGTCTTTCAGGTCCCTGAAATCCTTTCCAAAGCCCAGTCATATTCATATTTTGCACTTTAGTATCTTTTATGGAACCTGAACTCATCCCTCTCCTTACATTATTGTTGAGCAAGAGAATTAATTTCTAGATCCAAAAGTTGGCTACTTTAGACATTAAATAATATGGCAAAGCACAATTAAAGAGAAAGAAATAAAAAGAGAGAAAAGTAGGACTCATTAGCTTCCTCTTACTTCTGCTTCAAAAAGGATCATCTTGATACTTAGAGTGCCTTTTCCTGTATGGCTGTTTCTGGCTTTGCATGTGTTTATGTAAAACAAACAAAAAAGGCACCTGACTGAGAGGTAGCTAATTAATTTTTTTGTTTGTTTTATTTTCTATTTGGAAGGAACAGCTTCAATATGCCAGCTGGAATCAGCTTCTGAAATGATAAAGAAAAAATGATATATCTGTGCATAGTGATCTGGTCTAGGCAGGAAAAAGGTACCAGGTTGCTCAGTGCAGTTGAAATGAGGAGCTTCTAAAAGGACTGTAAATTTAATTTTAGGAATCTTCCTAGCTAGAATAACGGACTCAAGGATTCAGCCGCAGCTGCGTACTCATGTTAGATTCATGAATTTAGATTTTTGGATCTAGACATTTAATGTTGGAAATGCCAGGACTAAGATGATAAGTCTTACCATATAATTATTCCTTATTTTCTCTGATTTATTAATATAATACTAAAAAAACTGCATGCAATGCAAATCCTATTTGCTTGGCATGTGAGGCTGCATCTTTAGGATACTAACTAGCTACAGAGCAAAGAATAATAGAATCCTTAAGGTTGGAAGGGACCTTTAGAGATCATCTAGTCCAGCCCCCCTGCACATGCAGGGTCTCCTAGAGGATGTGGCACAGGATTGTGTCCAAGCAGGCCTTCAATATCTCCAGAAAAGGAGACTCCACAACCTCTCTTGGCAACTTGTTCCAATGCTCTGACACCCTCACTGTTAAGATTTTTTTCCTTAATTTCCTGTGCAACTTCTGATGCTTCAGTTTGTGGCCATTTCCTCTAGTCCTATTAGTGGCCACCACTGAAAAGAGGCCATGCCTCCTCACTCCCTCCCTTGAGGTACTTGCAGACACTGATCAGGTCCCCTCTCCGCCTTCTCTTCTCCAGGCTGAAGAGGCCCAGCTGTCCCAGCCTTTGCTCATAGGGCAGATGTTCCAGGCCCTTAATCATCTTCATAGCCCTGCGCTGGACTCTCTCCAGCAGCTCCACATCCCTCCTGCACTGGGGAGCCCAGAACTGCACACAGTACTCGAGGTGCGGCCTCATCAGGGCTGAGTAGAGGCGCAGAATCACCTCCCTCGACCTGCTAGAAATGCTCTTCTTAATGCACCCCAGGATCCCATTGGCCTTCTTGGCCACGAGGGCACACTGCTGCCTCATGGTCAACTTGTTGTCCACCATGACGCCCAGGTCTCTCTCTGCAGGGCTGGTCTCCAGCAGGTCGGTCCACAGCCTGTATGGGTGTCTGTGGTTATTCCTGCCCAGGTGCAGGACACTGCACTTGCCCTTGTTGAACTTCATGAGGTTTCTCATTGCCCAGTAGTCCAGTCTGTGCAGGTCCCTCTGGATGGCAGCGCAGCCCTCAGGGCTATCAGCTGCTCCTCCCAGTTTGGTGTCATCAGCAAAATTGCTGAGGGAGCACTCCAGCCCTTCATCTAGGTCGTTAATGAATAAATTGAACAGGACTGGACTGATGACTGGCCCCTGGGGCCTTGTTAGGGGTCTTGACACGCCTGATCACAATCTTCTGGGCTTTGCCATTCAGCCAGTTCTCAATCCACCTCACCATCCACTCATCTATCCAACACTTCTGGATCTTGTCCAGGAGGATGCTGTGAGGGACGATGTCAAAAACCTTGCTGAAGTCCAGGTAGATGACATCCACCACTCTGCCCTCATCTGTCCAGTCAGTGACCCCATCATAGAAGGCTATCAGGTTAGCCAAGCATGATTTCCCCTTGATGAATCCATGCTGGCTACTCCTGAGTACCACCTTCTCCTCCGCGTGCCTGGATCCAACAGCCAGGATGTGCTGTTCCATCACTTTTCCAGGGATGGAGGTGAGGCTCCTGTAGTTTCCCAGCTCCTCCTTCTTACCTTTTTTGAAGCCCAAGGTGACATTGGCTTTCTTCCTCCAGCACCTCCTCTGTTCTCCAGGACCTTTCAAAGATGATGCAGAGCAACTTAGCTACGACATCCACCAGCTCATGCAGCACTCTGGGGTGCATCCCATCGGGGCCCATGGATTTGTGGGTGTCTAGTTTCCTTAGGTGTTCTCTGACCCAGTCTTCCTCTACTCGGGGCAAGTCTTCCTCTCTCCAGGCTTCTTCTCTTGTCCCTGGTGTCTGGGATTCCAGAGGGCTGTCCTTGGTAAACACTGAAGCAAAGAAGACATTCAGCAACTCTGCCTTTTCTGTATCTTGTAACCAGGGCACCCACCTGGTTCACCAGCAGACACACATTTTCCCTAATCTTCCTTTTGCTATTGATATATTTGAGAAAGCTCTTCTTGTTACCTTTAACATCTTTTGCCAGATTGGGCCCCCTTCCTTCTAGAGCTGTAGCCTATGGAAGTCTTCCCGGTAGGTCTTTGAAGAGGCCAAAGTTGGCCCTCCTGAAATCCATGGTTGCAAGGCTACTTCCAGCCCTGCTTCCTCCTGTCTGGATCCTGAACTCGACCAACTCATGATCACTGCAGCCAAGGCTAACCCCCACCTTCATCTCTCCAACAAGTCCCTCTGTATTTGTTAGTACCAGGTCTAGTAACCCATCTCTCCTCATTGGCTCTTCCACAACCTGTGTCAAAAAGTTACCATCAATGCTCTGCAGGAACCTCCAGGACTGTTTGTGTCTCACTGTGTTGTCTTTCCAGCTGATATCAGGGTAGATAAGTCTCCCGTAAGAACCAGGGCCTGTAACTATGAGACTACTTCTGTGAGCTGACTGTAGAAGGCCTGATCAAATTCCTTATCCTGGTCAGAGGGCCTGTAGCAGACACTGTCTCCCACTGCAGTGTCTCCCACATTAGCCTGCCTTCTGATCCTCACCTGCAAGCTCTCAACTCGCTCTTCATTCACCCCTAGGCTGAGCTCCATGCATTCCAGTTGCTCTCTCACATATAGAGCAACTCGGGCACCTCGCCTTCCCAGCCTGTCCTTCCTGAAGAGCACGTAGCCTTCCATGACAACACTCCAGTTGTGTGAGCTATCCCACCATGTGTCTGTAATTCCAATGAGATCATGATGCTATGGCCACACACAAATGGAGCAAGCTAGACAGACTTCCAGCATGTGTTAGCATTTATTGTTTTGCTCTCACAAGACACCAGCAAAGAAATCAACAGTGACCTGATGCCCAACTAATATGGAGCAGGTAGGTCTAGAAAGTCATAAGACATCTACAATTCAAGCTCAGCTCAGGACTGGCCATAATGAAAGCTGTTAACTGGCTTTTTCTTATGTGACAATAGCTGCAGTCCAACTGCTTTTCAGTAAACACCATTTTTGGGATAGTAGATAAGCAGATGCCATTTGAGACCCATTTTTAGAGGATAAAGTTGTGAATATGTCTATATTCTTTCAGTGATTCAGGCATGTGTTGTTATCATAACGGAGGAAAACATTTTTATGTATTCTTACATATTTCACAAGTAATTTCCTTTCTCTCTCTCTCTCTCTCTCTCTCTCTGTAATTCAGGAGAAAAGACTCTGGGATGTTGTCATACAAAGAGCACCTCCCAGTGAGTCAAGTAGTGGTGGGAGACATTGACCGACCTGGCTCCGAAGCCAAGATATCTGTGGGTCCTGTGCGCTGTCAAGGAGATCGTAAGTTGGCTGTTTTTCATCCCCTTGCTTCTGCGTAGAAAGCAAATGCAGTGGTAAATCGCTGACTTCGTAGACTCTGCAAGTAGATTTGGAGAAGTCGCTGTCTGCTCAGACACATGATTTGAGAAATTTTGCATATAAAGTGGCGTGCATAATGGCTTAGCTATGCATTTAAAATGTGGATATTTGTCTTTCTGCTATGACAGACAACTTTGGTTATTCAACTAAGTTTCTGTCCGTCTAAAACAGTAGTACAGATTGCATAAAAACAGCTCTCAACATCTGTGCTTATGTTGAGTGGTGTTTTCAGGGCCATTAACATTGTATATCACTGTAAACAATGTTTATAGATATATAAATAGTAGCAGGATGGCAAGCATATCACAGTAAACTTTGATTACAGCTGTATAAAGTTTGACCAGATTGTTATCAAGTGCTATCCATATCAGGGCTAGACATTTCCATGCAAAACAAGGGTTATTTTCTGTAGCAATCTCTTGTTTCCAGGCTGAGTGCTGAATTGGAGGTTTGTATCCTCCAGTTTGAGCAGCAGGTGATAGAGTAGATCAGTATAATAGATGAAATTTCCACTTCACAGGCCTAAAAATGCAGGGATGCAGTTAAGAGAATTGTGCTCTTCCTTCTCTCTATTTTATATATCTCAGGGTGAAATTCAGTACTGAGCTCAGAGCAACTGTTTAAGGTCTTTTTCCGCCATACTTGAACAACTTAAACTATATGTCATTGGTGCACTTGTTATTTTATGTTTTTGGATGAGGTACTGTTGTAAGAGGTGCAATGAGGAAAGGTTGCCTGATTTCATTTAGAGTAAATACTGTTTGCATAGTCTGTGCTCAGATATAGGTAAAGAGTTTTGTAAGTCTGCCTATGAGATTGCAGTGATGTAAAAATACTGGAGGGATGAGCATAATATATTTTAGTTGAACAATATGGATCTAAACTGTGTCCAACATGGGCTTGGGCTGTCCTAACTTCTCTACCCAGTCACAGCTGAATGCTACATACATTTGCATGTTTCTAGGTGCTTTATAAAGGAGACCAACATCATTATCCCTGCTTTAAGCTAAACTAATTAATCTGAATTGAGAGGAAATAGTGTACTCAGAGTCATCCTGGCTGTATAAAGGAGAATTTTCTGGGTCCCAATCCAATGCTTGGAAGAATGGGCCACTGCCACTAATATGTTTGAACAAGCTTAGCCTGTTTTTCCATTTGTGGTCTTTCTGGGTAGCACAAATATTCCCTGCAGCTTTTGTTAATGAATCTGATACATAATGAGCAGACACAAATTCCATGGGATATTTGCAAACTTTTACATTTCCTATTTGATGCTTGTTATTTCTGGTGTTTTACTAATCACAGTTCATTGTTTTGCTTGCTTGTTTCTCAACGATATTTGGCAAGCATTTTCATAATAGACTGTTATGACCAGTGATTAAGAAATGACAAATAGCATTTTTCTTGCACTTGTATTCCTCATATGCAGAACATGAGTGCTCCTATAAATACAAATATCCAGCATGTGAGCCATTTCTAAGTATCAATGGAAACAAAACCTCATTAGAGCTAAAAGAAGTCTTTTTTATAATGGACTAAGTGGAAGAACCATTTGGCAACCTGAAGGAGTGTTTCAATATTTTGTCAATGAATATCTGCATTTATTTCCATGACAATATGTTATTGTCAAGAAGTTGATTTAAGTTTTCTCAGAGGAAAGATAACCTCACAGTTGACCACAATTTGATAACGTTTATGAATGCAGGCTGCTCAGCCTAGATTTCTTTTAATTGCCCAGCTCTAGTAATCCCATAACATTCCCTACACATTCCCCTCTCTTTCTTGACTGTATATAACAGCTGCTTTACTATCCAGTACTATCTCACCATCGATTCCAGCTTGCTGGAAAAGTTTCCTTCAGGAAATTCCAAAATTTCAAAATGTGTTTTATTCCAAAGGGAATGAAGAGCCAAAATGTTGAATTTATAAAGAGATTTTCTAAAGCAGAATTAATGCATGTATATTGCATCTATTGCATGTATCTATTGCATGTATCAAACATGGTGTTATTAACACTGAAGTTTTTGAGTCTTTTGCAAAAGAAGCTAAAGGCCAGTCACACATATTTTGTATGTAGCTAGTGTTGTATCATTGATAGAGAGTGATAAATGAAATTCATTTAGAGGTATGGAGACAAGGAAATAGAGATTTTCAGTCTGATTGGACAGACAGTGGAAAAGGTAAGAACGTCTTACCAGGCAAATACAAATGTATCTATTTAGGAGGATTTCTCAGTAAAGCAGTGGAGCCTGCCAGTCCTGTGAAGACATTTCCTGAGGGTTTTCTGTGGCATGTGATGTATCAACAAGTAATCTGGAAATAGTTTGCAGCTCATGAGGGGGCCCATTCTCACTTCAGAATTACAGTATCATTTGCCATCAAGTTCCCCGCTACTTCTGTGTCACATCTGGAAACACTGATCTGTAACCTAGGCTCAGGCACTGCTGTACCTGAGAGCTCTAATAGTTCAAGCTACAGAGCTGCTGTCCTTGGTGATCTGTAAGGACAGGAGACTGAAAGCATGGTGTTGGAGGGCAAGGAGAATTGAAGAAGGCAAAAATATGTGTCGCCTTATGTGGTTTGCTTCCGCCTAGGCTCAGACTAACTGACTTTTCAGCAGCAGTGTAAGAGCTTTGAAAGACACAAATTCTTAAAGAATCGATTTATCAATTGGGCCACACTAATTAACCATCCATACATTATTGATTGACTAAAATAAATCTGAAAATCATTCATCTCACTGCCATTTCCCTGACACGGACCATGAAACATTAGGAATGTAGTGCACTTACTGCTGAATTGTAATTGTTCTGCTATTGCAAAAACAACTAGATTGAGATTCTTCCCTCAGAAATATAGATTTTATTGTGGTCCCACAAATAACAATTTAATTACTCTATTCTCCTGATTTATGACCTGATTATGGCTGCTTTGGGCAAGCTTGGACTGTGGCAAATGTTGGAACTAAAATCAGAAAACTTGGCCATGCATGATTAGTCATCTTTGTGTTGCAAAAGTGTTTTTTGCTTTTGACTATGAGTCACAAACCAACGTCTCTGTCATAAAAAATAGTCAACCAAAGGAGCCTTCTGAATGCCTCTGAAGATCGGCTTAAGGTAGACTGTTCCTCCAGAATGATGACTCTGATATATCCATCTGGTCATTGTGGCAAAAAGCCTGTGACTCTTGCCTGGGGCCTGTCTTGTACTTTGGATAAAACAGGCAGGATCTCTGCTTTCCATTTGTTAGCTCCATATTCAGAAACACTTCCTAAATATTCCTTGATTTTTTATAAGAAGCGGAGTCCTAAATCTGCCTAGCAGGGCAGATTTATCTGATATTATGGATAAGAGGTGCATAACCACAATATTCTGCAAAGTGTTATTTTGGCAGTGTATTGTATCTAAAGATCAAGCAAGCATTTTCAGCCAATGTCAAAACTACCCAGACAAGGGTAGACTTTTTCTTCAAGGAAAAGTTTCTCTCCTGACAGTGCTCTATGAGTCTTGTACTTACAAAATGGCAAAGACAGATCATTAACAGAGATTCTCAAGTTCATTTAAGCTGAATTGTAAACCAAGAATCGAAAAAGGGAAGACAAAGTGTCTATGTAACTTTGGCATTTCCCAGTTCTTTGACTCCATAGTTATATTGGAAATGGAGATTGCTAAGTTTTGCTTAAGAGAGGCTGATCTGTGCAAGATATAAAATTGCCTAATGAAAAGCCACTATATATCATCTTTACTCATCAGGTGTCTTTGCATCACTGATTACAGCCACTTTACATACATATTGCAATTCTATTAATACAATAGCACACAGAGTCCTCAGCTCCATTGTATTTGGCATGTCCAAGCCAGTAAAGATTTTTATTTTCTGCCCACACCATTTCTACTTCAACTCCTCAGGCTAATTGCTCTGTGTCGTAGTAGGTACAGCATGATCAGATGGCACACACAGCCCATTTGGAACTAGATGATCTCTTTGTTAAAGACCCTTTTTAATGAGGAAAAAAAAAACTGAGATCATATCTGATTATTTTTCCTAGGGCCTTTGAATACAGAGAATCTCAGATCATAACTAATCTGGGCAGGTCTTTTCAGAGGCAGAGAGTGTGACAGCCACCACAAAAGTGCTCAGAGTTTCTGCAGTAGTAAATACTCTCTTGAGCAAATATATGCTAAAAACAAGGTCAAGAACAAGACACTGTTCAGTGTCAGCACTACAATTTCATTATATCAACAACCCCAAGACTGATAGCCATGACATCAGAGGAAGTTCACCAAAGTCTATAAGCAAATTTTGAGTGATATCATTAGACTTTTTTTATTTGGACCAAGTCAATATTTATGAATTTGATTTTAATAGCTTTTCATAATAGAGGTAGTGAGAATTTTGTTTTCATGTGCAATTTGATATCCTCAAAAATATCAGTTCAAGTGTGTTTCTCTCTTACAATGAATACTTCAGCTTGAAATAAAACCAAACCCAGGTACAGCAATACAGGCTTCCAAAGATTTATTAAAGCAAAAACCAAAGTATTGCCATCTCTTCACGTGTTCCCCTTTGGTGCCATCAGCACACTGAGCTGATAGGCTGTTTTATTCTCTGAGGAATCACAAGGAGTGCTCAGAGCTGCCTTATGATTTTGCAGGGCTTGGATGATTTCCAGGATCTATGGACAGAGAGAGACCATTCTCTAGAAAGGGAGCAGGTATAGAATTCATAAACAAAGAGGAACACTTTTCTAGGAACAGGTTGGGAACCTGTTTTACATTTTACAAACACAAGCAAACTAATCCCAGAAAACGCCTTAGGTACTCCAATAACTGGGATTTATTGTGCTCAGGTCCTCTGGTGATATTTCATTTATTACCATTCCTAAATTCCACAAAAACAATCCTGTGAAACAGAGTATTTTAGTTGTATTATATAAAAAAGCCTTGGGATAACCGTGGACTGCATCTGGCCATCTGGATTGCAACTGCAGAGGCCATATGCAGAGTGTGTGATGCCAGTAAAGAAGGGTATCCTAGAGGTGTTTTCCTATGTGCAAGTGTCAGCAATAAAGTGATGGACTTTTGCAGGAGAAAGTGTATGGTAATGGATAATCTATGGCATGAACGTTCTCCAGAAATGTAGAGCTGTCATTCTTATGACAACTTATTCTTTTAAGTGATGTTATCTGTGTAGGTGGGTGGGTTTTGAACTGCAGAAGAACCTAACACATGTTGTGGCTTCCTTATGTACCTTTTCACCTTGGTGTTATACGAGGATATCTAACAAACGTGGCCTCCAGTGCACTCTGCAGTTCTTACAACCACAGCTTGTATCTTCACAGCTGAGGATGGGCTCTAGTGAAAGTTTCATTAGTGTTGTGTTATACTTCTTAGATAGTCTTCAAAAGATTATAGGAATATGCTAGACTGTATGTTCTCAGACTTGTACTATGGTCCTGGCTTCTCTTGGTGCAAAGCACTTACGTTGTTGAGAAATTTCCATTTAGAGAAGGCTCTGATAAGGACAAAAAAGGTGTTTTGTGTTCTAAGACCCACCGGAGGTGGTAGCTGAAGGCTGGTAAAATGGATCTGCTGTTTACTGCTGTGAAACCAAGCTGGAGAGATTTGGTTACAAAACTTCAGGCTATTGCCACAGAGATTTCATCAATAATCATATTGAATCAAAATTTCTTTTGTGACTTTTGACATTGTTTCAAAAGTTCCTTTTTAGTCCCTTTGGGAAAATCCTTGGTGTTCTCAAGTTCCTGGATTTGTAGCCAGCTAAGAATATCCAAGGCATTGAAGAATATCCATCATTTTTTTCCCCCAATGGCTTGATGTGTGTTCTTTCTAAGACACAAAAGGAACAGACCGACTATGCTCCTCTGGATTTGCCTTTCTCCTTGAGTATCCTTTTCCTTTTGTCCTATTTCTAATAGAAAAAAGACAGAATTTAAAGGAGAGATGTCTTTTTTCACACATCTCAGATTTATATATTTCCATTTGCCTTAGTGTGCAGTTCTTACTTTCTCAGTAAGACTTTGATTTCTGAAGCATGAATCACTTTTTGTGTTTTACTGCTATTATCTTTCATCTTCAAAAAGGGAAGGAAGGAGCAGCTGCATTTACTGTGGTTCTCTTTAAGCTGGGGTTTCATGTAGTCCAATATCAGCACTGTTCATGTAAAATCCATAGTGAGAGAGAAAAAAAAAATCTCCTTGGCTGATTGCAGAAATTCAGAAACTAATCAAAACTGTGTTCTTCCATCAGCCCATTGATTTTGTCTCTGTGTGCGTGCGCGCGCACACGCATGTGTGTGTTTCCTAGGGAAATATACCTTGAACTCTTCCGGGCATTGATTTTGGCTATGGCTCATCCTTACTCCTTTCATGACAATACTTTGTGGGCTTTTTCACTTCTAAATATCACTCTTTTTACGTTACTCTTCTCTTTCCTCTTGGAACATTTTTGTCATGCTGGCTGTGTAACTCAGGCTGTGGTTTGGGCACAATGGCATTTTTGGTGACTACGGGTCCATGTCAGAGCTGCTCTTTAGAGAGACACTAAGAAAGGCAGCCTCTGGGAGGGCAGTACTCACAAGCCTGTATCCATGCTGAAGTTTGTTCTTGCACTCTATGAATGAAGAACTTCCCATGTATCTCATGCACAGGTTGGAAACTGAGGATTATCAGCTGTCAGGAAACAGTGTTTCATATGTGTGCTTTGTCTGTTTTCATTACATTCCCAATTGAGAAGGTGTTTTCTAGAAGGGCACTGCAGAACAAAACTCAGATTGTTCTGAGAACAGAGAATCCATTCCTGCTAGTTTCAGATGGGCTTTAGATTGACAAAAAACTCCCATAATAAATTTTATAACTTCTTTTTCAGTATTCATTATCATTCTTTATCATTGCTTGCTTTATCTGGTAGCAAGTACTGTAAGTTTTTGTCACAGAAAACCCATGAAGCAAATGCTGCCCAGAAGCATACATTTAAATCAAAAGGAGTCTGTTTAGCATGGATGATGTAAAGATTTGCTGAAAAAGTTTTCATCATCACATTTGTGTTCTTTCAGTATCTTGAACTTGTTTTTCCATGGCACTACCTGAAGTTCAGAAAAAAAATAACACTACCCTATCGTAAGCTTGCAATTTTCAGCTGTGTATTTAGATTTATGAAGAAGGCTGTGCAATGTGTTGACTAATGAGACTGGCAGTGATGTTGTTATTAAGTGTATCAGAAGAGTGTGCTGGTGAGTATCCCAGCTGACTTACAGTGGTAGGGAATTACTCCTACTGTATCTTAGGCAGTGTTCCAAAAATGTTGTAGTTTGCCTTACAGGTTACTGCAAGTGAAAACACTTTATCAAGTGAAAATCAGTTTGCATGATAAAAATATGAAAAATAATAAGACCAAGGACTTGGCTTCTCTTACAGGTGTTATTATATCCTTCCTAGGCAGCAACATGCTCCAAATCCTGGAATTTTGGCTGGTAATTCATTTGTCCTTTCTCATTTGTCATTCTCATGCTGGAAAGTTCTGTAATAACATTCAAATGGGATTCTCTGCTATCATAAATATGAAACCTTTGAGTTTCACTTGTGATTTACCATTATATAAGTTTTCAATAAGACAAACTCTACTGTATATGATCCATGGAGGACAGTGCCAGAAAAGATGAGACTCATGTCTTTGTCTATTTAAGCTTGTAATTGTACTGAGGTTTGGTTTGTTTGCTTGATTTTTTTTTAATAATATCTTTTGAATATGCACAGATGGAACTATTTTAGTTATCCCCCAAATTTGTAGCTTTGTGATTCAGTTCTTCTTAATCTGACTTAATCATTTTAGACATTTGCTTGATTACTTTATGTTGCTTTAACTGTCCTGGAAGATTGGGAGGAAACAGTTTGTGGAGCACTGAGAGGTTCATTGAGAATCCTGAGAATTTTTTTCTGCGTATCGCCATGCCTGTGAGGTCCGTTTTATATGGTCTTCAAAACTGAGCAATGGATCACTAAGATTTCTGTGCTCGCGCACACATTATGAACTGTCAGCCTTGGATCTTGTTGTACCAACAGTGTTTTCTTCTCTCCTGTTCAAGCTGTGCCAGAAGCTGGTAGAGTCTAGGTGGTTGATTCAGAAGAGCACACCTTATGCTGTTTTAAGACATTTGCTGGTACCTAGTGGTGTATGAAAGCACTATACATTAAGATGTTGCTTATTGTGTATTTTCATTATTAATTCAATTTACATTGCTGGAGACCTTATCTTAAGGACAGAAGGGTTTAAACTCAGAGTATCTCTCATAAGAGGGAGAATTTAATTTTTGTCATCTTTACCATATGCTTTCCTCCCAGTTTCTTTTTATGTATGCTCTGCACTGCCTGTAAGGATGTAAGCCACATATGGTTTACACATCTATTGAATACTGAAGGAGGGAAGAAAGTTTCCCCATTTATGTCTCTTATTAGTCATACATATTCTTCACAGAATTTAAATTAGGCAGTGGCAGAGAGACCTTACCTCATTTAATTAGAAGTTAACCTGTCTGTTATTAATTATTCTCGCATGCCTTCAGCTATAGCTAAATATATATTTTGATATAGTTGATATACATATGTATGTACAGGAAGAAGTCAGTTTGAACTTCAAAGTCCTAATAATTTTAATGCATACCCTCTTTGTATATTTGCTGAAGTAATAAAAACATTTGGCAATTAATGCCCACTATCAATTCTCCCACCGACAGTAAAATAAAAAAAAAAGAAACTTCACAGAGAATTTATGAGCTTTATGTTTTATAGGTATAGAATTCAAAAGCAATTAAGAGCTGATTTTATTTGAATTCCCTTCTTCATTGTGATTATATTACAGGTAATTTTAACCTTTTTAAATGCAAAATAAAAGTATCTGAAGCATTTCATATGAAGTATTGTTTCTAAATTTCTAGGGAATTTAAGTAAAGACTCATTAGTCTGATCGATGCCGTGGAGTAGCTGTTCATATTAAACTCAAATCCTGTTAGACTTTAATTATAATTTCAAACATTTTACCATGTATATAAATATCTTACCACTTACCTATAGCAAATAAAAGGAATTGTGCAGGGTAAAAAATCTAAGAATGTGAAGATGAAACAATGTTCACAGTGCGCAGAGATGTGCTGAGGAGGAGGATGTCAGTGAAATGGTATGAGGAAAAGGGAAACTGCAACCAAAATGGTGACTGAGAAGTGGCTGTGATCGTGTCCGCTGAATGGCAAATGACCTTTAAATTTCACCCTATAAATCTGAATAACCCCAGAAATGAGGTCTAAAATAGAAGTAGTCATTTATATTCATTTCTCAGGTACAACTCTTCTCATTTTAATACTTTGGCCTGTGTATTCCTGCAGCACTGACTAATATTTAAAGAGCAGAAAGAGCAGAAGAAGGCAAAAAAATGCTTGAAGGTGAAGTAGAGTGAGGGCAGGCTCTTTCTTAACTCATAACTATGTATGAGTTATGCAAATTCAGTCTTATTTAGACATGGCTAAGTGAGTGGCAGCAGTGCTGAGGAACTCCTTCTCTCAAGGAGCTCATCGAGACTCACTATACAGGGACTGTCACCGTCAGAAATGCCCAACCGCCAAAATGGAGTCACTAATAAAGAAGAAGGAAAGAGGGGGCCGTGATGTTCATTAAACTTGCATGTATGATCTCTGTACTAAGGGAAGCAACTTAGTTCTAATTATGTCTTAATTCAAGAGACTTTAAAATAGCTAAACTTTTTCTATCCAATGGTTGGGTAAAACAGAAGTTCCACAATGTCTTCCATAACCTCAACTGCACTTTTTAAATTTTCCACATCTCACAGGCTTTTCTGCCCATAATTGAATTTTAGAGGTGAATTCAGACAGCTTTAGTTGAAAACTCAGCATCACCAAGTCATACTGTGCTTATATACAAAGTATTTGGGCTGTCCATTACAGCTCGACAGAAATTTCTGAGGGTGGCACCTTGGTCCTTCTAACCCAAAGGAGCAGGTCATTTTAGATTTTTTACATAGCTTTATGAGACAGTGCCCAAAATATTTAGTGCTAGCAGAGCACTAGTGCTAGCACAAAGCAGTGAATTTTGGCAGCTGAATAGAAGCCAACCTAAATTGGGAAAAGGGAATATGGCAGTAGTTTGAGAGAAGTAGATGGAGCTGTATGTAATGTAAAAATTAACCCTCCATTTCTTTGCTGTGTTTCATTTTATAATGCTTTCTTCTGCCTTTGTCTTGCATTGGAAAACTTCTGAACATAAAAAAAGTAGTCAGAAAACTGTAAGAAAAATATAAAGAAGCATGCACTACGTAGTCCCTTTCCTATTGATGATGTCTTAGAGAACCTCTATTATGTTATGAACCTCTAAAACTTATGTTTATGACTGTGGTGGCTTCCAGATTCAAGCTGCAAATGGTAAAGTGCCATATATTTGATACTTAGCAGATTTCAGAAGAGAGTTTGCACTTTCTTCCTTCCACTTTTCTGTACTAAAAAGTTGAAAATTGTGTTTTGTGGGATGCCTGCTAGGTTCCTTGAGGCCAAAAAAAAGGAAGAGATTTAAAAATGTTGATAGTTTTAGTCAAGGTTTTAACTTTGAATTAGTTTAGATAGAACTAAAAGGACATGAGTGGAAAATCCTTTGCTTTACGCATTTTTTTCCCTCATTAAATCAATTCAAGCTGGTTCTAGCCATTTACTCATAGGAGCTTACAGTAATCTATACATGGAAGATCTTAGCTAAGCTTGCAGAGTCACGAAGCTCTCAGCTTTACAATATTAAACAGCAAATTCTGGCATTTTTATGAGCTTAAACTTACATTGTGAAGAATCATTTGTACAGTTGATCTGCACTAATTCAGAGGAGCAGATTTTTTTCATTAGAGTAGTTTTCAAGGCAATATCTGTCGAAAGAGAGGCAACATCGACTGATTCTTTCAAAATCCTCTTTTCAACATTTTCTCCTGGAGACAGAAATATTTTGCCATATCATTTTAGTTTTTAGCTTTTAGCTTTTGAAAAACAAAGAACTAAAATCACTAAAAGGCAGTTCTTAAGCCATAGAACACGATTCATGTGTCTATATCCAGTTCCCTAATCTACCATTTATTTTAGATTTGCTATGATAAGATAAAATGTAAAACAAACTATCATTATAGACTCTAATCTATCTTAATATATCGTACACAAGCAAAGGAAGACCCAACCCATATTTGGCAATATACTGAGCTCTAGGTCTGTTCTCTCTAGACACGCTGTATTTCAGGTGGCTAATCTGATTGTTCTGCATATCATAAGGTAACTTTGGGATCCTGTCAGGACAGACACCTATAAATAAAAATACTACTATCATGCAGTGAATTGCATCTGTCCCGATCTCAAAGAATCCATCATAGTCCAAGATACAAGCAAATAAAATTAGGAAGTCTAAAGTAATAGAAAGGATTTGATAAAAATGGAAATCAGCATCTGAAACCATAAATTCAACAGATACAAGCATCATGATTAGTAACAATAAAGGCTTTTTTCATGGAAGCTAGAATGAAATCATGTTTCAATGAGGTTTTGCTTTAATCCAAAGGTCCATTTGAACCTTTTAAATGACTGTCCTTTTGTTATTCATATTTTGTTCTTCTTCTTTCTGGCTCTTAGTTGATAAAATTCTTTAGCAAAGTCTTTTTGATTTTACTGAATATATTTTCTGAAGTGGAAAGAAAAAGAAAATAAAACCTTGCCAGTTGTCCAAAGAAGCCAATAGTTTCAAAGAAAACAGTGCAGTAGTATTTCAAAAGCAGAGAATATGCCACCTCTTTGATGGAAAATCTATAGGACGATGATAGAGGGAAAAAAAAAAAAAAAGAAAGAAAAAAAAAAAGAAACATTTGTGAATGTTGTCTCTCAATCTTCTGCTGTGCAAATCTAACCAGAGTCTGGGTTGATCTTCTTGAGAATTGTGCACAAGATAGAGAAAGGCGGCAATTAGATCCCCCCCGAGCCTATATTTGTTAAATATATGATACCTTGCGATTCAGGAACAAGGACTGTGAGAAGATCACATGGTGTTTGGTTTTCATGTGTTAAGCTTTGCAAGTCAAGCCCTTGCTGTTCCGGCCTCATCAAAGACAGTTGCCAATGGCTGATACTAGTCCGAGAAGAAACATTTTCCTCCTTCCACCATGCAGCAGTCCAACCAACACTAAGTGGTCATTTCCAGGTATGGCAGTTCTCTCTAACTACTGCCAACCACCAAGTTCTCTGGTTCTGTGCAAGACAAGAGAGGAGGTAGCAAGGAAGTGAGCTGCAAGTTCAACCGAGCTAATATCCTACCTAGCATCGACACATTTCATGCTCTCACTAGAGAGAATGGACTCCTCAGCAGCAGTCAATGTGATTGACTGTGGCACTGCTATTTTATTGGCAAATGTTGTCAAGATCCCAGAAGATGCTTTTTAACAGTTCAAATCATTCTTGAATGACTGTATTCTCTGAGTAGTGAAGGGAAGCATTTCCTTTACTCCATTGTAGAGTTTTAAAGAATCTCATCTTTTTTACCTCCTGTATTGTACCAGATGCCAGATATCAAAGATGCAGATTCTAGCAAAACATGAATGATACTTAAATGTATTAATATTGTGGTTTTCACTGCAAATCTCAAATCGCCATACCTAAATGGCCTCTGGTTTACACAACTGTTTATAGCCAGAGGACAGTTAGCTGAAGATAAATACTGTCAAGAGCCATAGTATTGTAATTGAAGTTCACTCTTTGTTGGTAAAATATATCTGTATAAATATTTCAGATTTTTTTGCTACGTTGGTGCTAGATGTAAATGATTCTGTCCAGCATCATTTAGAAGGTGTGTATATCTTAAATGTTTATGTTTTCTTCATCTCTTGTTAGATTGCAACAATGTAGAATTCCTGAGCCTGAATCCTACAACGTAGGCAATTGTAGCTGGTATAAAAAGCTTGCAGTTGAGGAGTACACCTTGGGGTAGGATAATGGGCTGTTTCTTCCACTGTGAACTTGTTTCCCTCAGAGGAAAGTTCCTAGTCTTAGTCCTTGTTTTCAACAGAGCCGAATGGGCGGGCTTGAAGGAACCCATCCCCCAGAAGACTCCAAATACATGTCTGTAAGACAGAGACTTTGAGTTTAACAAAATTAGACCAGACGGAGGCTGATGGGGCTGAGCAACCCTTGGAGTGAAACGTCTCTAAAAGCTTTGCTAATCTCTTTTCTGCAAGGAGTGCTTTGTGGTCCTTTGTTTCTCATCTGAATATATACCATTAAGGAAATGAAAGAATCCACTTCACTTGTCTCTCCCACATGGAAATGGCTGAGAAAAAGAACAGGACTGCCTGACATATGGTAGTCAAGTTACTAATGCATTCATGAATACAACAAGAGAACCTGAGCGGAATAGTTCTATTAACAGTATAGAGGAAATGAGAATTTCTTGAAAGATTTCTTCTGTTTCGGAAATAGGAATTTAGGCTCTGTTTTTTACTGTCCACCACTCCTTAATTTGTCTTGTGGCAGTTGACTTTCTTTCCAGTACAGCTACCACTGTATAATTTCCTTGAATAATAAACCTATTTCATATGAATTCAAATCAAAGATCAAAAAACTCTTATGAGTCTGAAGAGTGTGGCTTCCATGTGGTCTCTTCGTGATTCAGTATGGCCAAGAAAACGTATTTCATTGCTGAAAAGAAGTCAGATAAGGAAGGATCTTCTTTTTTTTTTTTTTTTTTTCCTTTTTTTTTTAATTTCTGCAATTTTTCTTTGCTAGATCTGAGAAGACTGTTTGGGACTGCTTATGATGTGGTGGAAGCAGTTCTGATCCTGGACTGGAAGAGGCTTAGGTGATAGATAGGTAGTCTAGAGGATCCATAGAACTTGAGTGCAAACTGTCATCCAGTCAGGGGGCCATGAAACATTCCCCTCTTTGCCTATAACAAAGTTGAGAACAATCATAAATATAAAAATCCAAGTCCTAAAAAGTGTGATAGGATGAATGCAGGAGAAAGTGCCTAGGACATTACCATTATCCAAGGTTATTGCTATAACAAATTAAATACAGAAAACACTAAGGTCATCCTTGAGATGCAGAAGCAGTCTCTTATGGGGACAAATTCCCTCCCTTCCTTATCCTTAATTGAATTAACTTTGACTAGAAAACACTAGCCATGCTAGCCAAGCCCTTGAGAGACTAGCACCATTCAAAACCCTAGAACACTGCAGTTCTGTCTGACCATGCCAAACCTATAGTACTTCAGAGTAACCACACAAAAACAACCTCAATTCCTTTACTAATGAAAAGCCTAAAGCATGGAAGTAATACAGTGTAAATATCCTGCAAATTTCAACCCTTCATGGACATTCTAACAAACAAGATACCTAAGGACATACAGCAGGAGTTGTATTTTCTATTTCCATCAATTCTCCTTGAATCACTTCTATAAATTTATCTAAATCTCATCTTAAAACTTTCTCTCAGTTCCCTGTTTATCGATTTCAGAACTTCACTCTTCAGGTGAACAAACAACTTCTAGTTTGCAATCAACATATATCCATGTGAACTAATGTCCTTTTGATCTTGCATCTGTGTTTTCCTTTTGCTTAAATATTTCTTCCTTCCTAATTCCTACCTCCAGAATGTATTCATGAAGTGTCATATCTCTTCTCATGTTTCCTCCCTCTAGATTAACTAGACAAAATCCTTTAACTTATTTTCACAAAATATGTGTTCCTTTCCCTGACTATATAGCTGGACTTTCCCAGTGCCACCCTTACATAGAAATCTGACCAAAGTAATCCATTGTGTTCGGATTGTTCACATACTAAAAAGTAATCATGGTGCTTCTACGTGACCAAGGTCAGAATTGACCTAGACTGAGCGTTTCTATTGCCTTTTAATTAAGAACTGAGCTACTGCTAGAGATCTAGAGAACCAGGCTAGTAATATCCACCCATATCCAGAAACAAAGAAAGTACCAAACCCAGAAAGATTTAAAAAAATGCATATGTGATCACTAATTTATCAGAATATAACAAGAGGATCTCCTGCATCCTAAAAATATTTTTAGATACTGAATGTAACAGGTAAGGCTTAATTTGTATTGGCCTTCTTCTGTGCAATATTATGCATAAAAAGAGAAAAAAAATCCATTATTTACCACACAGTAAATGTTTTTCTCTGGGTTCAATATGCAAAAAAGTGAAATCATTAATAAATAACATCAGATGTTTTTGGAGTCCACCTGAAAAATTTATTTTCTGGGCTCCAGGGATTCTGAACTCTGCTGGCTGTATTAAATATGCACTGTAGGAAGAATGATTAAGCTAGACCTTTCCCTTGAGATCTTTAGAGGAATGGTGACTTATGCTGGAGATTTATCTCTCTGCCTCATTCCTCGTCTCCACTCTCCTAGTTGTACTCACTCTCTTGAAAGGAGTTGGGCAAATAAACATCATCACTTATCGCAGAAAGCAAGCCTGGGGCCCTCCACATCCCTTCCCTTTTATTTACACATGGAGAGTCAATAGTTCATAGAGACTGAGCTATGATCAAGGAGTTTCTCAAAATTAAATTCATTAGTAAAACAAAAATCACTCCAGACGTGCACAGCACAGCTTGAAGTACTCAGCTGAGGAGCTAATTAAAGACAGATAGCTGCGTGGGTAATGAATAAACACACTTTGTGGGCAGAATAGCGAGGACAAATACGCGTACGCCCTGCAATCAAGGGCAGGAAATTGAATTATCACGTGTATTGAAATGAAGTGAGCAATACGAGCTTCTCTTGCAGCTTTCAGGTACTGCCTTTCCGTGGGGCTCCTCAGCCTTCAGGCTGTGCTTGACTCCGTGAGGAGCCATTGGCATCCAGGTCTCACGTAGCCCTCGATCACTCTGGCCATGCAACAGGACCAAAACCACCAGAGTCCTCCCTTCTTCTGGGCATGAGCCTAGACCTGCCACAGCTCATTCCTGTACATAAGAGGTTTTACCTGAAGGAAGCTTTCCTTCTGCACCCCTTTCCCATACCTGCCAACTAACTGTACCTCCTCTGCACTAATATTTTTGTGAGCAGAATTACTGGTGTGGAACTGCTATCTAATAAAACATACAGGAGCAATAGGCTTGCCAGTAAGTACTCGGTTAGAAATATTATTTTACACTGTTGACCAAATAGGTGATTGGAAATATCTGCCCATTAACATCTAGTAACACCAGGGAAATTTAACTTCTCAGCTTGAAGAACATCAGATTGCTTTTGCCAGCAACAGATGCAAATAGCAGGGCTCTTGTAGCTTTTCAAAGGTTTAATGGTATCTTTTTTTTTATCAGATTTGTAGACTACTATATGCAGCACATCAGCCAACTGCCCCTCTTTCCGGAGGCTACTTTTTGCACAGCGGGCAGTAAATGAACAGAGAAAACACTGTGCATGACATGAAGGCAGCCAGAAGAGATTGCAGCTCTGAAAATACAGATAGAGAAGAGCTCCTAGGGGAACTCAAATAGCCATTACTAGATGAAAAACACCATTAAGCACAAGTTAAGATTGCTAATACTATCCATCTAAAAGGTGCTAGGAAGTCTGATAAAATTTGTGGGAATGCTGTAGAGAGAACCTAAGTGATTGACTGAAAATAAGATGAGGAGGATTTAGTTCACAAAAGAGTTCCTTTTTGCAGTTAGAGCCTTCCCTGCATCCAGAGTCATGGGATTGCCTGTAATAGGCAGCATGAAGGTTTCCCAGTGTAAACACATCCCCAGCGAGACTAGTGATTAGAATTATGTCCTTGGACATAATTTTACAAATTTTACAATGTATCCTAAAAGAGGAGTTGAGCTGTTTGTTCTGCCCCCATAGCAGGCAGAGTCAGTAGAAAGCTTGTAGAAAGAAGAAATCACCTCACTGTTCTGCAAGGAATTGTTTATATTGCTGTCTATTCACAGTGGTGCCAGCTCACTAATGCTCTACGTGCCAGAGAAATCATTCTGAGAATCAAATCTCGGGAACTGTGCCTTACTTCAAATGTAATCTGATTTTACTTCACTGCAGTTATTAATTGCATGGGATGCTGTTCGGTGCAATAATGATTCATGCTATCCTAGCCATTACTAAATATTTCCATTGCATACAGCCCACATGGGGATGGCTTGTTTAGGAAAAAATCAGCTTACGTACTCTTGATTTTTATGGACCGGGTCGGGTGAGTGAGCTATATTTCTTAGTCTAGCCGACTCTCTATTGCTGTACTCAGAAGGATTTGGAATTTTGGCTTTCCTTGCTGTCACCTTTGAAAGCTCTGAGAGTCGGGCAGGCAGAGTCCATTCAGTAGGAACCTGGAGGCCTGGTGGCACTGCTGACTATGGGCATAGCTTACAGCTGCCGTAAGTCTCTTGGCCTTTCATTTCATGCAGTAGTTTTGTGCCGTATGTGATAGCAGAGGCCATCGCTTCCATGCTGACATCTTACTCCTTGCACCTACGCATTTATGAAACATAGGTGTAAATAGCCGCAGTGTTCAGCAGTAAACTGATGCAGGTCAGCAATTAATGGGAATTCTTTCAGACTCCCCTCGACGGATAGATCTACCATGTAAATTTAGAGTTCATATTTTTGGCTTTCCAGTAGTATAAATTTGTAATTTTTTGACAGATTCAAGTAGAGTGACAACGTGTAGCCCTACTGTTTCCTCATAAATATACTTCCAGTTCCTGAGGCTTCAGAGACACATTGAGACAGCTCTGCTTTGTGTAGAACTTTTGGAATAATTCATTCAATTGCTGAGGTTTATAGTACATTTCAAATACAATTTCAAACTGAAGCTCATTAGGATTCATATTGCAAGAGGAAATGAAAATTACACAGTTTCAAGTTGCTATTTTTGTTTAGGACTGGTGAACGCATGAAAAAAGAATCATTGGCAGTCTTTTAGATTATAAGAGTGTAAATTGACAATTTTTATTTTAATGTGGAAATAATTTGAGTGTTAAAAAATGCTGTTTCTACTGGGAAGGGGCTTCCAGAGTAGTATATGAACTTAACCTCATTTTGTGCAAAGTATAGATTAATATGTACTTTTATTTTTTCACTCACAAAAGCTCCCTGAAACATAACAAAGGCTGCCAGAATTGCAAAGTTCAGGATGAATTATAAAATTAAAACAGAAGCCATGCTCTCCATAACGCAGTACATGAGATTTTTAGACTGTTAGCAAAGTAACAGACATAGTTTTGTACTTTCAAGCTGCAGCTTTCATTCCAAAGCACTCAAAAGCTATTTTTTAAATACAAATAAGTTTAATTGCTGCTGACATGCAATGCTGTATTACACAGAACCCAGCAGCATATAGAGAACTTTAAGTCAGGTGGGCCGCATGAAGGGAGTCTTTGGGAGACAGATTATAAGCATGAGCTAGAATTTTACTACAGAAGAACCCTAGGCTTTCTGAAGGTATCTTTTGATTTAGAATGGCCCTTAGCAGAGGTAACTGTAATAAAAATATTTCCTCAGGCAACACTCAGTCAGCACAGGAGCTCCTTCCCATAGAACACTAGAGCTTTCATTGTTCACATAGGGATCAAGTAATTCACCGAAGAACACCAGGGTTATTAAAATACTCACAGTGAATATTAGTATCCCTTTGTCGTGGCCTTGTGCAGTTTCCTAAGTCATGGCAGAAGCAGGAGGTGAAGCTGCCTGGACCTTATCCAGACACGCTGCAGCCCTTCTTCCCTGTTTTTATATCTAAACTCCACGAGGAGAGGTCATCTTAAATTGAGTACCTTAGAAGTAATGATATTGGAACTACTACAGCAGGGAATTTAATGGCCAATTTTAACATTAAGTAATCTTAAATGGTATCATCTAAATTAGGATATAATGATTTAGTGAGCTGATAGGATTAATATTATTCTAATAATTTCTTTGTGAAGTACTAGTACTGCTTTAATAATAAAAATATAGGCCTTGACCTGTGTGCCTATGATTTTTTTTTCCTTTGGTTCAACTAGTTTTAATAAACTTAAAACCAGAATCTTTGCAAACCAGCAATATCTTTTTGTTTAGCTCCAAAGGAAATGATGAATTCAGCTCTTATTAAATCTGTGCTATGAGCTAAGTCTTGGAGCTCACTGCTGTTTTAGTATGGAAGAAGAAAACAACTCACTTGACCTATTTTTCAATTTCTAGTGACCTATCAGAAATATGTTTCTTTCCTTGTGCAATAGCTTTATATGAGCAATTTAATTAGTAATCTCACTGTGAATATTTGATCCAAATTAAGCACCAGACTACCTTGCTCTGCTGCTCCTGCTGACAGTGCTGTTTTTCTTTGTTTAACTCAACTCAAACGCAGTGACAGATAACTGTACTACTCCTAAACAAGGAAAAGTACCCTTTCTCTTAATTTAGTTTAAAAGATTTATTGTTTCAAAATGATATGCCATATCTGTAAAGATAATCTGATAGTACATAACAACATTTCACTATTCTTATTATAACAGCATTTAACAATTCACTTTCCATGAGTAGTAATGAATAATAATTAAGGAAATCAATGTATTTAAAATGTGTATTACTTCTGTTCCTCCCGCCTTTAAGGAGCGGACATAATCAAAGAGAGGTCTTTATTTTTCCATAGCCCACAACATTTTTTTTTCCTTTTATCAGAATGAGGCAAGGATCACTACTAAATAGACAGTGAAATTTGTTAATTGGGTCTGATAAGGACTCAAAAACATGTGATACTATAACAGCATTTCTAATTCTACGAATAATAATTGGGATTCAGGGTTGTGAAAAGTAGTGTTCCCTGCAGGTTTTCTTAGGAAGGTTGCTGCACATTAGTGTCCCCTAGGAGAATGCAGTATTTGTGTCCCAGCTCATTTTACCCTAAACAAAACAAATAGTAGCCAATTATGGTGCGTAATATATATGTATGTCATCCATTATGAATATGTTACACAAAAAAAAATGTAATTGAGTGTGGGATTGTGTAGCTTTTACTCTCCTCATTGTCTCCTCTTTGCAACTGTGGAGTCCCTGCTAGTGTTCAAGAAATGTAGAGGTGAGGCGCTTAGGTACGTGGTTTAGCAGGCAAGGTGGTGATGGGCTTGCAATTGGACTCAGTGATCTTGAAGATCTTTTCTGACCGTAATGTTTCCATGATTCTGTGATCATGTCATAACCTGGATACAGATTAGATTTGCAACTGAAATGCAGCAGATTGGCTACCTTGGCCCCTGTGATATTCTAGAGAACAGAAGTTTGCACGTTCAGCCAGGAATCAGCCATTTCAAGGTGAGAACCCCAATGTTTACTGTCTGCAGCACCATAGAGCTCCTGTGACATGCCACCATCCTTTCAGAAGTGTTGTGAAATCAGCTCTCCATTTAAGAAAAGCTTATCACTTTCATGTGGATGAAACAAGGTATACCTTGGGGGTTTTTAGCCACCTAGCCTATGTGGTATTATATGCTTACCCAGTGAGTGATTGAAGTTTATGTGTCTCTGGTGCTAACAGTTAAGAATTCATCTCTTTTGTAGTATCATGATGTTGAGGACTTATTTATCCTTTCTGTTTTTAAGAGCTTTCTTCCTGAATAATTGGGAGATACTTTCTGCACAGAAGATGAAATGACCAGCAACAACACAGATGGATAGCTTGGTTACAAAAATTACAGGTGGATAATGGGAGCAGTGTAAGAATAATAAGAATTAATTAATCCTGTAATTCATTCTCACCAAGACCTTTGGGGTTAAACATTGACATTAACATGTGAATGGGTTGAATCAAAACTTCCCAAAGACTGAGCGCCTCGTTTTGCTTCTGTTAATAACAAACTGGGCATAATCAGGGAATGGAATTTAAAATTGGAATACAATTTTAATCTTAATAGATCAAAACACAGGTTATGAAGCTGCTGTTATTAAAGCTGTTAACATGCTTAAATGTTATTGCTTTTGTGCATATGCATAATTGCCATCCTCAGCAGTAAACAATTTGATATTGTTGTCATCATAATTTAAATGCATGCATTGCAAAGAATGACCACACATGCCAATTTAGGAAAATTTATCATTCCCCATAATGAGCAAAAAGAATAGTACTCCTCATCAAGGGCTTTTGGGAAAACACAGTTTGGGAAATTATAGCAAGATGTTTATGTGAGTTTATGAAATCAAATGTGATTGGGAACCCATCTACTGTATTGCAAACAACTTCACAGGAAGAGAGTGTTATACTTCCTTCAGCTTTGAGCAGTGAAACTAGAGTGAACTAGTGAGAACTAGATTATCATTCATACTGTTTGGAGAAAATGAAGCTTTTTCTGTGAAAAACTTAAGAATTCCTGACTTAATGTACATAAAGGAGAGGTGGATAATCGAAGAGGAGGAAAAATGCTATTTTTAATTCAAATCTGGCCTGAAAATCCTCAACCTTCTAACACTCAGTCGTAACAGTGGCCCTAGTAATTAGGTTAGAAATTGAAGGGAGAGGAACTAACACAGGAAGAACAGAGGTTCCTCATTCAAGTATCTCACTTAGACGGGAGAACTAACATCCTTCCTTAGAAAAACACACTGTAAAAGTTTGAGAGGCTAGTTCATCAAAGCAGTAAACTATGTGCTTTGGCCCATCCTTATCTGGAATTAATTAGGCTTAATTACAGGCTTACATGATGATCTTTTTTTTCTCAAGACTTGGTAATTACAATGGCCAAAAGCCTTCATTTTAAATCATATTATAAAGGCAAGAACTCCAGCATTGTCTTCTAATATTACTCTGAAGGATTTATTCACTGCTGATCTGACTATCTTAGTGCCACACATGAAAAATCAAACCCAAGGCCTTTAGCAGCAGACATTTCTGGGGAAAGCTTCCTCTTCCAAATCCTGAGCCAGTTTTTCCTTTCCTTGAATCTGGCAAGATCACATCAGACCACATCACTTCAGAAGTGTTTGGTTGTTTTAATGTGGCTCTGATTTACAAGATAGAGTGTATCATTTAGTCCTGTGTGCAACTCAGAGCTCTTTTGGCAAGGCATTAGGGAGTGATATATGCTAACAGCTAGAGCTTTTCTGCTTATTCTAGAAGACATTTAAAATTGCTTAAGTATTAATACTATAAATTCAATTTCTAGTTAGGTTTTACAGTTAACTGATTTGGAATAAATAAATATTATATAGGCCCACAAAATGATGGTCATTCAGAATCCAGTACATTTAATTTTATAGCCTTTTTTTTTCTTTTCTGCCATCTAGCAAAACTGAAGGGGTTTGGGCTGAGAAGGAGAGTGGCAAGGGAAGAGAGACTGTTCTTCTCTCTTGTGAAGCGGCATATTGACCAGGCCAGCATACGCTGTGCACTGGTAAAGTGATCAGTGGTGCTGCATCTTCAGAGCTGCTGCCATCAGCCTTGCCTCTGAAACGTTGTTGGGTGGAAATGTGGGTGTATGTGACGGCAGAGCTGCACTGCTGGCCTGCCTTCCTCTCTGTGTCTGCCTTGCTCCGGAGCGTTTTAGGGCTCTCTCTTCCATGGGGAGAGCTCAACAGGTTTTCCTTAGATGTCGGTGTCATTTGCACCTGATGTATTTGAACACCTGTAGACTCCTAGAATGCTGCAGTGCAGGCAATGCACTCTCTTTTTTCACCATGTTCGCTCCATGTCTTTTGCATTTCAGGGATCCATTCTTTTTGTTTCCTTGCTTCCTTCCTTTCCTTTCCACTGCTGACAGTAGTTTTCCTTTCTAAATTTCAGTAGCATGAGGAATGAATGCTCACACAGCAGTCAAAGCATGTGTGTCTCAGCAAAGCACTAAGAATGGGCACAACTGCAAACAAGTGAGGTACAATATACACTAAATTAGTGAAAAACTTTTTTTATGGCAGTAACAATGAAAATCATTGAGTGGAAAACAGTACAAAAGTACAGATGTGAATATGTGCTGAATTTCGACAGCTTTCATTACTCCTGTTGATGGAAAGAAGAATAGACACTTCCTCATATTTTGAGTTGACCTGGTTGTTTGGGAAAGTAATACGTACTTTTCTTTTACTCTTAAATAGCAGAATATATCTGATATGGAAATTTTGGAGACAATGATCACCATACTGCCATTTTATAAAGCCCTTTTTTTGGTGGGGGGAAGTACTTTGAATCCCCATTAATCATATGGATCATAGGAATCAAGTCCTAATGTAATTTGTAGGTCATATACCTTGCAGTACTAAGAGTTGCAGCACAACACTGGAAGTTGTCTCCTACCCAGAAGTGTCACTGTTAACTTTCTTGGTGTGAGGAACTGGAGCTTTCTCCTCAGAAGAGCGTCTTTAGTGTTGGGCAGTGCTTTGAGGGAAAGCCCATAGGGCAGCAGTATTAGAAGGGCAGTCTCAGGAGGTCTGTATTGCCTCCCTGCTGCTCTCTCTGAAGCCTGCAAATGAGGCTGGCAGGGGAGAAATTGAAAGGGATTTAGCTGGGGCTTTGGAATAGCTTCATAGGGAGATGTGAGCAGCAGGCCCTGGAACGGCTTTAATCTATGATACTGAGCACACGAACGCCTCCAGCACTGCAGTGTTCTGGAGACACGGGCAGACACACAGACCTGTTGGCCTTCTCTCTTTCGTTCATCACAGGGCACCTCTCAGAATTAGAACAGATCTACCTGGTCTTTGCTGGAATAATACCTCAAATAATACCTCTTCCTTGAAATCTGCAATATGATTGCAAGTATGAGTAAGTAATATTGACCATGCAATCTAGGACATCTGTTTTTTATGGATTGAGTCTGCTAATGCAATGACTAGGCATAGCTCATCACTTGTTGCCTTACATTTGTATTCATCAAAAAGTTTCAGCTTTTTATCACATGCTCATTTTCTTTTTTTCTTTTTTCAGTTATTTTCTTTTTCAATTATTCTAGGCTAATAACAGTGAACTCTGAGGAAAGCAGCCCCCACTGCGGTGTGGGCAGTTTTAAAATTGTGCCAATATGTATTTAATGTCAGTTATAAATTCATCCTAAGTAGCTGGAGTAACAGTCCTAGTAAAGACATTCTAATTTACTCTTTATTGCATTAAACAGCATTTTAGTTACAGATTTACTTTTTGTTTTTCTTTATGCCGTATTTGCTGGTGGCAGTTTCACAACAGTAAATATAAATACGCCTTATTACACTTCCAATATATAGGAAGATTTAAATTGCATTTGGGAAAGCCATGAGCTTTAGGAGAAGCTTTGAAAAGTTCACATAGGGCAAACAGCTGATGTTGTGTTACCGTATACTATATACATTTGCATAATAAAGGTATGCTGGCTACAGTTGCTTCTGTGCACATATTCTATAAATTCTTTTGACTTTCATTCAGATTAGTATATTGCAATATTGTAACTCCAGTTGCGTAAAATAAATCATGAGAGTGACATATGTATCATGAGAGGTTTTTTTAAGATACATTCCTTTAATTGCCCGGTTTCTGAATATGAATGTCGTGTTTTCAAAAATATTCCCATGCAATTAAAGCTAGGACTATTTTCTGTTATCTTGGATTTTTTTTCTGTTTTTCAAGGAAGCTAAAATTCCTACATATTTTTGTATTGCCAAAAGCTGAATCTTTTACACAAAAATCTCAGAAGGGCCTAAGAGCTGGAAACTGTGAGAGTTTATTATTTTTCCCTGAGGAAACTAAAACCAATGGTTACAGGTGGTGCAGGTCTTATTCACAAAGGGCAGAAATAATCCTGCATTCGTCAGAAGCCCCAAGCTCGTGTGCAGTAGAACTGAAGTGCACTTCATATACATTGCTTTAGACACTAATGAACTGCAGCCCATACTGATTACACTCAACGTTACTATTTTATATGTACAGAACAGCAAAGGCAAAATGCCTTTGGATTCTCCCTTAGGCTAAACACAAATTTTGCTCTTCTCACTCCTTGTTCTTGGGGGGCTGAGCTAAGCATGTTTTTTTCCTTGCCTCTCCTTTCCAACACTCATTTTCACCCCTTCTTTTCTCTTCCCTGTTCAAATAAAATGGATCCATCAGTGATGTTCCCAACATGGGGTCATTAATACAGGCATCCCCATGTCCCCTGGCTCGGATGCTTCGTTTGCACTCCTTGTGCTGGGTGGCAGTTCAGAAAGGAGCTTTCAGGAGGCCCTAAGGCTCAGAGAGCCTCTCACCAGGCCTCTGATCAGAATGGAGCCTGTTTTCTTGCAGGCAGCGGGAGTCTCAGCACCCTGTGCCGAGTCTCACCGTGACCCGTGAATGTGGGCAGACCTCGTGTTCACATTATGTTTAGTAACGGGAGGCAAGTAAATACAGGGCTAGGACTGCTGCCTGCGAGCATTGGGACGCATCATTTCCGACTCGGGAGATTTGCTTGATCAAATGCACCTGCTAACGTGAGCGTTTAATGGCTGCCTGTCCTCTCTTCTGTGGGATTGATCCAACAGCACCTATACTCCAGTGAGGGAAAGAGCTGGGCCCCTCACTGCCTCATCCATCATTGACAGGTCACTAACAGATTTCCATTACAGCGTCCATCTGTGCACCCCATTGTGCCTGGGTAAGGAGCCACTCTGTAATTATGGACGGGTTCTTAATTACACCTCAGCAAGCCCACGGATGCAGGCAGGGCTGCACAGACGTAAGCGCGATGATAGGCGCCTGGCCAGCCACATGCTTCAGGGAGGGCTACGGAGCTGGAGCCCCTTAGAATACAGTTGGCTTTGTTTGGATATGTAGGACTCGTAAAAGAGAGTGAAAAAAGGGGGGTTTCTTGTTGGTGATTTTTTTTGTTTGTTTGTGATAAAATGCCTGTTTTTGCAAGTCCATTTTAAGAATGGAAATGCACCTCAAAGAAACCTATGGAAAAAATAAATGAACAGGCATAAATATTTATAAGACAAAATAAATCATTAAGCAACACTCTGGATCTAAAGTATGACTTCTTTATTTTTTTATTGAAAGATGGATGACATACAGATACCAAAGCAATATCCAGGACTTCCATATTATTTCATCTCCTCCTCTGTTCTTTTAGCCAAATGCCCCGAGGAGCTGAAGGCCTTGAACCCCCGAATGCTCATGTAATTGAGAGTCTTTATTAGCATTTAAGTGAGAACATGTGCAGGGTACGCAGCAACTGACCTCCCGGAGGAATTGTAAAATATGTTTTCACTTGGGGTTAAGACATTGTAGGTTAGTAAAGGCCATACTGTCAGACTCAGCTACCTGAATTATGCTTAATCTGGACAATTTGCAGGAGTACTGGGTATCTCCGTGGTGTCACTCAAGGTACATTCACAAATTATGAGAAGAAGGTTTAAGTTAGACCCTTGAGAAGAAAAGGGTTTGAAATCTAAAACACTGAGCCAACTTTAGAAGGATCTTTAAAAAATGTCCTAAAAGCCTTATTTATTTGCCTTGGCATTTGGGGCTTTTGGGTTGTGTCGCTATGGGTTACAGTTATTGCAAAGGAAGTTTATGTAATATTAGACCCTGGAAATGACTCACGTAACGGTACTTAGATACACAGGCACAAGTCATAGTTGCAACATAAACATCATTCAAAGTTATTTAGAAGCAGCAATTGTTGATATTACAGCCGTTCACAAAGATTTCAGTGGGGACTGCCACTACACACACTGAAAGAGTGATGTGGAAGTGCTGGAGTCCAAAGGCACTAACAAAAATGTAGAGGAAAGATGTGAACAGGGTGGAAAATGGTCACAACTTAAATTGTGGCCTCTCCTTGGTGCTGCAGCAATCCAGATTTGACCGGGTCCATGCAGGTACAAACCGCAGCCTGGGCTGGCTGCATTTTGAACAAGGGATGTGATTTGAATTTTTTTTTTCCTTTTATTGATAGCACTTACTATTCCAATGTCAGCTTTAAGAAAGCCATGTGTTTTCTACCATTCACCATTTATTTACTCTTTGACTTCATTCTGTATGAATAATAGAAATACATAACAGGTTGTCATTACTGGCAGTTCTACTTTCTGATTTCAGGTGCTACTACAGCATTGTTTTTTCAGACTTAAAACAAGCAGATATTTCAAAAGCGCAATAATTTTAATAATTGTAGTATAATGAGAATAATAACCAGGTTGATTTGGGGCTTATTGTTGTTATTGTTGGGTTTTTGTATTCATTTTTTATTTAATCCTGCTTGGTCTGTTCACATTTCCCATGGCCTATGTCATTAAGAGTTTGGAGGATGTCAGTTGCTTCTTTTATTTGATGTACTAACATGTTCATTGAAGAGCTGCTAGAATGAAAGCTGAAAGTCGAAAACTCAGGGTTAGCATGTCAGCATGGCTTTGACTTGCAATTTCTGGGCTTCATATGGTTGGTATGGGAAGGATTATAAAATTTTGTAGACTAAACCATGTTTTTTACTGATTATTCTCTATCTGCTATGCTATGACAGTGTCTCAGAGTATCCTGCTCCCAGCTTTGCCGCAGAGTTAGACTGTGCTTTCTGTGCCAGATACCTCCCATGTTCAATATAGATTTTGGATTGCAGTATTTAATCATCTTAAGCAGGGACTTCAGATCTGTTTTAGGTTTCTGTGCCACAATTCTTTGGAATTGTAGTGACGAAGACTTAAATCTGGGGATGGAAGAACCTTTTTCATATTGCCAGAATGATTTTTAGGGTTTACTTTGGTGCTTGACATGTAGAAAATTGTAGAGTAGAATGATCTCATAGCAGAAATGTTTTCCAATCTCATTGGCAGAAGTTAGTGACTTTCTCAACCCATAGTTTCAATCACACCTGGGAAATGACTGAAGCCAGGTGCCACCATGGTGTAAATGTGAGCATGACCCATAAGGAAGAATCTGATTATCTTTGAAATGACCCAACAATGGAGGAAGTAAAAACCTGCAATGTGAAAAGCTTAATCTTAGAGCACAAAGATATCTTATGTTTATATGTTATATGTTATAGGTGAGTAAAAAACTTGAAAGAGACCAGTCTCAAATTGTTCAATTTTTCCTTCTCCCATGTGAGCCTAGTAATATTAATGATTTCCAGGACAGTGCATCTCAGAAACAATGGAAAATGTGATCTCTGGATGGTTTGGATGGAGCATTATCTGCAAATTTGTATAACATGTCTCCAGACAAGTCAACAGCACCTGTGATACTCAAAACACCCATTTGTATTCCACACTTCACACTTTTGGCAGCTTGATGGACTCTGTGTTCCATCATTCTGACACACTGAAACAAGAGCTCAATGTGACTCAGCGCAACAATGGGAATTAGCTGTTGGGACTGAAGCTTTTGTTAAATCATCACCTAGCAATCTATTTAAAACTAAGCCTGTAAAGACAGTTTGCTAATTACCTACATTAAATGTATTTTTCTGCATACTTGTAATTCTTTGTGATCAAACAGAAGTGCATTATTTCAGCTAATGTGCTCACTTCTGTCTGGAGATACTCAGGAATTACTCACTTTGAGTCCATCTACAATCCTGTCTGAATATTCCATCCTTCCATTCAGCTTGCTGAAAAGCTTGCAGCGTGAGTCCTTGCTGCTCCGGACACACCAGAGCTACTGAAGCAGGCCCAGTGTCTCAAGCGTGTTTGCTCACGCTGTTCAGCAAAAGAAACTCAGCAAAATTGCAGTGTATCACAGTGGAAAAAGATGTGATCATCATGGGCTCAGACATATGTCTGTGTTCTTAAAAACATTTGTGTATATATATCTACGTGCCATGACTGGGAATCATATACTGTCTAGTCTTGCAGGGCACCAGTGTAGCACAGGGAGGTTATCAGGCATAGACTTTTTCTAACGTGCAGTCCCAAGAACATGTAAAAGAGCGTGGAGTTGCTCCAGCACCATCTCATCTGGTCCCATTCTCTAGAAATGGCCACTTTTTGAGTGGCCTCCTCGATGACTTAGAGAGGCAGCCATGTCCTCATATGGACACTTTCTTCCTTTTTGTCCTCGGGTAATCAGTGACTCTATAATTTGATCCTGAGTGTATTTTTGACTACTTGACCTGCACCACTCTTCTTTTTGTTTCCCTCTTTTTTTCTAAAAATATAGCACCATGCAAATCGGTATCTTAAAGGGAGAAAAAAAGAGGTGCATTACAAATTGCAAAAATGTAAGCTGGTCTTACTAAGGAGGGAACAATAATGCAATACAGTAAGGTTTCGTTGTACATATGTTACAGGAGTAATGGCCCTTTGCGATTGCAAGGCTTTCTGTTTACGTGCTGGAGAGATTCATGGAGGCACAGCACATGACAAACTTTCTCCCAGAAGAAGAAAAATAGGTTGGAACCGTTGCCATCGTGTTAATTTAGACAATAAAGAAGTAATTAAATGTCTTTAACTGCCTTCCTTTTAACTCTCTCTCACTCAAATTGCTTTTCCCCTATCATTCATTTTTACCCTTTTTGTGTACGTATCAATCTTGTAAATGTTTGCAGTCAGTGCTCTCTCCTCCTGTAACTGACTGGCTAGGGACAGCCTGAGTTCAAATGCGAGGTTATTATACTCATATACTCTCTGACTTTGCAAAGAGGGTAGCCACACTGCAAGAAGCATAACGCTGAGAGCCGAATGAAATGAATAAATGAAAGTAGGCTTAGAGCACGCTATAGTCTGGAAAATAACAACAGGAAAATAGGTGGTGAGGGAAAAATCAAGAACACGAGCTGGAAATAATTCAGTCCAGCGAGGTAAAGCCAGCTATTAAAATCACAGTCAGCTCCCCAAAAGTCTGATGTAAAATCAGGTCGTCTCCTCGCAGCTTTTAAGTCCTTCCCGAAGCTCTCCATCCTCGTCTGGCTGTGAGCGCACCTGGGGCAGGTGGCGGGGACGTCCCCTGCTCTCGGCCTGTCCCACGCTCCCCTTCCTGGCCACGCTCCCAGAACTGCTTAATGAGCACAGGCAACATATGGCTTGTGAGCGAGTGGTTTATTGCTTTTAAAAGCAAAGATCAGGTGCTGGAAATGGAAGCTTGAAAGTGATGTGTAAATGATAGGAAATCAATCAAAGAAGGACATGGTACAGAGATGCTGGGCCAGGCAGGTCAAGAGTGATTTTGAGGAAAAGAAAACATGGCCTGAGGCTGGGAGCTGGCTTCTGATGAGGAATGAACCAGACATGAGAGCAGCTGAAAAGCAGAACTACTCCCATATCGATATCCGTGTTCACTAGGATCGTCCTGCTTTCCTGTGAGCGCTCAGCGTCTTCAAACCAGCCCGTGTCCTGCTCTGATGCTCACATCCACAGAGGTCCTTAGATAATTTATTCCTGTTTAAGCACTTACCCATCCAAATGAGTAGCAATTCATGGGCTGTTATCTAGCTAGGGCAGTGGGGAGAGTTCTGATTTAGAGCATTTCACTGAAGTGAAAAGGAGCTGAAGTGCTTACATAGGAATGAAGTGCCTAAATAGCTCTCAGTATTATTGAGTTACCCTCCAGTCCGAGAGTGAATACCGCCTTCTGTGCCACCTAGATTACTGCTCACTCAACCCAAAGACTGTATATGTTCAAATGAAAGGTAAAATACTGATGGCTGAAATTTCTTTCCTTAAAAAACAGAGACTGCGAATATGACAGCTATTTCAAAATAAAGTGTGCAGAATCCTTTAACTGGCACTTCATTCTGACATTACAGAAGAATAGAACTATCAGCAAAATTAGGGTACCCATGCAATTTAATGCCTTTGAGTTAGATATGCTATATGTTTCTACTGCTGTCATATGCATATTTTCTGTATACATCCTTTTTTCATCAGATTTGTCTCCAGTATTGAAGTGTCAGCAGCCCCCTCATGAGCGACATCAAGAGGGTTTGTGGGAAATAAAGAGTAAAAAATGGATGAAAAATGATTATTCTATAGGGGTTTATTCTATAGGGAAAATATGGGCAACATAGAATCTCATCTCCCATTTGCAGTGTAGAGGGATTTTTGTTTCGTTGGGTTTTGGTTTTGGTTTTTTTTTTCTTTGTCTTGTAAATTCACATGAATATTTATTTCTGCAGGCTGTGGATTCCTTTCACCCTCAAAGCTCTTGAAACATCTACCTAGATTTTTTTCCTTCTGCCCTTTTATTCTAATGAAATGACATTTTAATGACTTGGCTTGCTAATATTCTAACTATTATTTGAATGGTACAAATGCTTTCTATGGTGCTTAGAAAACAGTAAGTGTGTGCTGATTTTGCTCATAATAGCCAATGCTCAGGGGAGCTGCTCTTCTCACATTAGGGATGGTCAGGAAACGCAAGCTACAGGTTGTAGGTATTAATAATGGCTTTTGTTTCCTAATCCGAAGTGCTGCCTTGCCCACTTTTGATCACTGGGGGTATTTGGTTAGAATTAACAAAACTGTGCCCTTTGGGAAATGGCCTTTTGGGAAATGGCTAATCCTTGTCTCAGTGCTGTGTAAATGCAGAAAGTTTTCTTAAGAACTGCAGAAATATCTTTCTGTCCACTGAAACTGTAGGGTATGGGAAAAACTGGCAATGAAAAGAAGCTCCTGCTGCCATTGCAAGGCCCGCTGCAGATTGGGAAGGGAATAGTTTTTCCAAAGAGAAGCGCAGCATAAGGACAAATTCAGTGGCCAAAGCTCTTGGTTGAACTGGTGCTTAAAGGATGTTAGTTAACCCAGCGTGCTCAAAAGCACACACCAAAACCCCTAAAGTTATCAGATCTTAAGTATTCTGGAAGTTTTTTTACATGCGTTTCTAGTTTGTGGGTCTTTGAGGTGTTTTCACACCTCTGTCTCTGCAGTGGAAAGCTTTCCCTTGTCGGTACTTCCCTTGCCAAAGCACAGAAGAGAGAAGCTGCTGAGCGGCTCCCGCGAGGTGAGGCCGCAGCGCTCGGGGGGCCACGGTCGCGCCGCAGAGCTGCGCAGGAGCAGAGAGACGAGGCGCGGGGGGACAAGCCCGGCGGCCGCGCCGGGCCCGCCGCGAAGCCGCCTGGCAATGCCCTTCGCTCTCCGTGCGGCGCGGGGCGGACGTGGCGCTGCCAGCCCCGCCGGCTCTCGTGTCCCCGCCGTCACCGCAGAGCAGCTCGCGCGTGGGACGCCTCGAAGAGGGTCACCAGGAGCGGCCCGCACAGCCGGGAAACCTGGTGTAGCAGGTATAGGTATACTGGCCATTATTCTGCTAATCTGGCGGATAGAAATAACTGATCCAGAAAGCTAAACTATATGTTGCCTTAGATGCAAAGCCAAGACTCCTGTCCTACTTTTTGGTATCTCTTTACTAAAACTTGTACCCTGCTGCCATCTGGCGTTTTTTTCTAGAGAATTTCTGGGCCACAGCAGGTGTATTGATGTCTGAGCAAAGAAACACAAAGGCTGCGAGACGCTGAAGTTTGCAAGCATGCAGCAAAATAGCAGTTCAGCAGGGAGAGGGATCTGGGGCCACCTATCCGGCCCCTGCAGCCCAGCCTGATGGGTTAGGAGTATCATTAACTTCCAGTGCTCAGAGAAAAATGGATCACCTGGCAACATCCCCGAGACTGCGTGTATCCGTCTTGCTGCTCAAACACGGAGCAGATGGAAGATTGATGCTTGGACCTGCCACGGTTCTGCACGAGCTTGAGGAGAAGGGAAGAAAACTAAAGCAGCACTGAAACGGAAAGCAGTGTTAGATCCTGCTTGGATGCTGCCCGGTGTCAGCGGGAGCATTGCACTTGGCTTTAGACAGGGTGTTATCAGTCACGAGTCTGCTAGGAAAGCTGGCACAAATCAGAAGCGATCAAGAACAGCAGACAGTGAACTGAAAGCAGGAAGACAACAGACAGGACATTTTCTTAAACGACCAGTCCCAGGAGGTGATCTGTATAACTAATGGTTTTGTTTACTGCAGATATGATGTTTTCAATCACCACTGACAGCAGTGGATATATTCATTCTATTATCATGCCATCCATGTTGTGGAAAAAATAAATTGAACACCCTCTAAACAGCCTGTATCCCCTTTTAGCCTTTGTCTGCCTTTATTTAGGGAAAAAAAACCCCACGTTGTTTGTTTGAGATCCACTTAAGGCATACCAGCTGGGTCTGCTATTAAATATGGTTTGCAAAACAAGTCATCCCTAATGTTTAACACCCTGATGATTTCTGATGTCTTTTATTTAAGTAATAAATCAGTATTTAATTTTATGGCATCATGTGTTGCCCAAGACAGTCATTTAGCGGGTCAGTTTGAGTGTGGCGATAAAACTTTGAGTAATGAGATGGAAGCTGCTACTTCTGGCAATTTGTACTGGGCAATACTAGAAATTTAAGCTGCCTAACACGCATTCAATTTAGATTTAATGAGAGTTATTATATCCCATGCTAATTGAGATGGGATTATTTATTGTTGACACTTATGGAGAACTAGAACTAGCCACACTAGAGGTGTGGCTGCACGTAGTGAACTTGACCTCAAAAGTGTTGAGCAGTATCTCTTTGAGTCTCTTGTGAAGCAGAATCAGGGTGGAGTTTTAGCCTGTCTTTCGCTGCAATGTGGACACCAAGGTAATGCTTGTACGTGCTTATCCTTTTGGTGGTGAAACTGTGATGTCTGCGGCACAAAAGAGACGCTTGATGAGGTGACACTCCTCGTAACTGAGCAGACTTGCAAGGTCACACAGCGATGGCGCTGAGAGTGCGCGACACAGCAGAGGGCAAAGGCCTCAGTTAGCTTTACGTAATTGCTGGGGTGTCGTGCAGATGGGCTAGCAGCCTCACGGGCTCTTCTCTCGCTCCATTTTCCTTTCATTACTGTCATACGCAGAGAGGTCACCATTAGCCTGTGCTTTCGTACTCAGAACATGAAGAACTGCTTCACCTGTTTGAGAGAGCACGTTATTAGGGCTCTCTTAAGTTCTTCAGGCTCCCTAATACAGAATTAATACCGTTGCCAAGCATACCAGTCACAGCGCTGTGTGAGCTCCTGCTCACAGAGCTGACAAGTTGGGCCATGCTGCTCAGAAAAGTAACTTAGTTCCCTAAGTCCCTGCATGACTACCTAGAAGCAGTTCTGTAGAGCAAGAAGATACGATGACACTTCTCCAGATATGTAGCCAACCAGCAGGAGCAGAAGTAAGAAGCAAGGCTATAAGAAAAGAACAAACAAAGCAAACTAGCAATGCTGCTTGTAGCAGATACAGTCAACTTATCTGTCCAGAGCTAAATGTTCGCACTTCTTGCATGATAGAGATCAGAGGAATAGGTGTAGAGTCAGCAATGGAGATGGTGCCATGGAGAAGCAATGGAGAAGCACTTTCCTCTCAAGTTGCATCTGGAGCTGGGCCGGTCACATACGAACAGAAAATTACAGGCCTGTAACAACAGCATTGCAGATAACCTAAGTACCAGAAAAATGCTGTTGCAAAGCATTGGTTTCCAACAATTTGCTGTTCTTCATTTAACTAGGGTTTTCGTATCCTGTATCAAGTTGCAGAAATCAGTAACAGCTCATAGCCAGCAGACCACTGCTGGGAAGATAGCAACAGCGAGTTAGCTTTTAGCCACCTTTTTGAGCAATCAGTAAAGCAATGGATTGAATTTTGTTTAGCCACATCAAAATGTCCTCATTTTCAGGTACCCTCGAAGATTGCACTTCTAAATCTGTAAAAAAAGTAGATTTTTTTCATGTGATTAAGTGTCATTTGACGAGTTTTAAAGTAGGGGATAGTTATCACTGAGGCTGAAGGAAAAGGGGTTGACAAAAGGGGCACAGCAGTCATTACTTACGAATAGAACAAAGAGAAAAGAGTTCCAGATTTTTACTTTGGTGTTTGCACATGAAATTCTGTTGGCAGGAGATAGCTTCACAGTAAGAGAAAACATGGAGCAAGAAAGGGAGAAACAGAGATGTCAAGAGCAGGTCATCAGCTCTGCTTCAGAGCTGGCCTTTGCTGATGAGAATTGTTCTCCCTGCAAGAGCTAATGCTCTCTGCCTGCTTTTGGTTGGTTGGTTGGTTGATTGGGTTGGGTTTTTGTTGTTTTGTTTTTATATTTATGTGGCCATTTGTTTTTCCTGCTCTAGGGTAACCCCTCCTGACTTTGTCTCCCATGTTGACCCTCTCTTTGGTAACTGGCAGGCTGGACTGGAAGACCAAACTGGTCATTAATGCAAGCACTACATTTTCTTTCTCAAGTTTTGTTTTGTTTTGTTTTTTTATTTCAGAAACCACAATCTATCAAAATACTGTCCTGTTTAGCTAGTAGTGTTTAACCTTTATGCAGACAGGGCTACGTTTAAGAATCTTTCTGAACCAAGGCCAGAGTATTTATATTCATTAAGATAAAATTTATAATTTGGAGTGGATCTCTCTCACACAAACATTTCCATGTGCTAACTTTTAAGAAGGACAAGGAAGAACTTTCTCCTTTTTTTGCATTTTGTCTGCTTTTAACTTTCTGATGGGCTGGTAGCAGCACTCAGTTGTGAAGTTGCTGGCAGCAAGCCCAGAAAACTTGTTCAAAGCCTGGCTTCTTTTTCTGCACAGAAGCCTGAGATTCAGCTACCTTCGAAGAGAAGTAGCATCAGATCATGGGAATATTTAAAACTTTTTATGCTTTCTTATTACTCTGTGTGACTTAACGTGACTCTTTCCATGATTTGACCTGACTCTTTGTGTTGCCTTTTCAATCATTTTGGTTTACCTTTCCCACAAGATTGAAACCCATGAGGGCAGGAGGAAGAGTTTAATCTTTTCTTTGAGAAGCTGGTCTCTTAAAGGTGCTCAGCAGCAATACTTGTAAGACTAAAGGCAAAAAGAAAATTTGTCTTTACATTTTGTGGCCAGGAGGAAAGGCTGTGCTTATAAAGCCTACACAGGGCAATCTGCACACAGATTTTAAAGCTCCTTCAAAGCTCTGTGTTTGTACAGATTCTTTTTTTCCAAACCTTTAATTCCAATCATCCATCTCTTCATCTGGGAAAACATCAGAGAAAAATTGTTGATAAGGTCAAAGAGGTTTGGATGACCTGAGGAGATGATGTAGCAGTGGTATATTCAAATGGTAAAAGGATTAACTGCTGTCAATGTAGGTATGTCAATTCCTGATTTACATCTATAATTAATATAGTTCTATCCCTTTTAAAGAGTAACCTTGTTTTTGCAGTGTTCTAAACTAAAATTTGTCAAGCAATTCTCCTATTATATTTATCTTTATGTGCATCCTATTTATGAGATAACACAGGAGAAAGATGAGTCCAGATTGTACTATTCTGTGGATAAATAATCAGCTGATTAAGCAAAAGTCTCATTTTGTTTTAAACACAAGTTTATAATTGCATGGATACTGGAAGGAAAGGGGAGGAGAGACAAAAATTCCCACTGGCATTCATTTTATAATCTAAAAAAAGTGCTAAGAAAAGTGGAAAATGCAGAGGTAAAATTCTACAAGGATGGAAGCTAGCAAGGTTTATCATCTTGCTTTAGGCAGGGCAAAAAACAAATGACCTGGTAAATGATCATCTTTTAAACATAAAAGTCATCTGTTGGCTCAGTAGATTGGAAGCTAAAAACGTTTGCTCCTTCAGTTATTTGAGCAATTGGTTTAGATTAGAGAATAGGAGAGAATGTGAATAAAGAGGAAAGAGTAAGAATGGACTGTATGGAAATGAAAGTAGAGAAGAGAGGAGAGGAGAGGAGAGGAGAGGAGAGGAGAGGAGAGGAGAGGATATTGGACAAATTACCAATTTGGTATCAGGCATCTTTTCTCTCCCTGCAGGGAAAGGCTGCTAATATCATTGCATAGTCAGTGAAAGGGTAAATAGCACTAAATGTTGGCATAATCTTTCTAAGTTCCCCTGTGCCAAGGGGACAAACAGGTCAATCAGCACCAACTGCCACTGAGGCTAGAGAATATGCCTTAGCACCATCGTTTGACTTAAAAGAAATAATAAGGATTCTGCACCTAGTAGAAGAGGCTACTTTTACTCAATAAAAATATAACCCAAATAATAAATTTAAGGGAAAACCAAAGAAATCACATTCATCATTCTGGGGGAGAAAAAAATAAAACCCTGACAAGAAGTTTCATCTGCAAAACACGCTTTCTGTCTCTGCTATTCATATACTTCTGTTGCTAGTTAGGGACAGATTGCTCTTGGGCTACTCTTATGAAGGCTAGAGATGTGTTTCTTTCCTTCCTATGAGTGTTTGAGCTTTCTACTGAGTCATAACCCTTCTTTTAGGAGAGCCCCATTCCAAGACAGAACGATTGCTCCCTTGCTGCGGAGCATGCATGATTTTAGGTGCAGCTGGAGGGATCCTCTTTGCTGCCCCTCAATTCCTTGGAGCCTGCAGCAGATGCTCTCTCCACTTAGCAAAGGAGAGAGGAAGGACATTTTGCAGGTTCAACTGTTCTGCTGGAAACTCAGGAACACAGTCAGAAATGACAGGGTGAGCTCAGCAGGGACCAAGCTCCAAGCTGATTTTTGGCAAACCCTTTCCTGTCTTTCAGATTCCCAGAAGAAGCAGATTGAAATCTATCATGCTATCAAGCTTTATGCTTCTCTGTCCTGCTTTTCAAGGCAGGAGAGCAGAGGAAGAGGGAATGTGAGGAAAGGATGGTTGTATTTATGTGACCTTTGTCAGAGCTGTCCCTGAAGAGATATGAAAATAAGTACTGTCTCAAGAGGAATACAAGAAAATCCTGGTTTGCTGACGAGTATTGATGTGTGTAAATAACAGCATATGTTTAAGCTGTTCACTTACACTGAGACAATATAACAGGAATGCCAATTTTTCCTTCGTTGCCCAAAACAGAGTTCCATTTTGTTCCTCATCAAATTTTCTGTTTTATGCTGTATTTATCTGCATTTATGAAATTAGATGGTTTCTCTCAGACAGATCTTGATTCCTGTCAGTTTCTGTACAGACAGGTACTTGCTCCATGACTGCTCTAATGGCATATTTTAAGTCTCCTTGAATCCAGTGCAAGCCGATCTTTGTTTGTTTCTCCCAAAACAAGAAGGAGTAATTCTGTTTATGAAGTTTATCTTTTCTGGTGAGGAAAACCATAAAATTCAGTGTTACAGCATAGTTCTTCCCTCTGGCACAGGAAGAAAGACTCCACAATCCAAAGCCAAGTCCTCCTGTGGTCTCAAGCAGCTCATCCATCTTGCTGTTTGTGAGTTCTTATTTAGACCAAATATAGAGCCAAGCTCCTATTTTTCTGTATAACCTGAATTCTTTCTCAATACAGAATTTCTGATCTAGTGCCCATGATAACAAGTATGACTATGATGTTCCCTTTCCAAAAGTTTAGGACAGCTGTGATGCATCTTTCTCTGATAAATGGACTCCTGAAGAGCCTTCTGCTTGGGTCTATATGAGATTACGAAGGATAGAATGGGGTTTAGGATGCAAAAGTGTGAAATTGGCTAACAATATTCAATGATCAAATAAGTAATTTATATCCAGAGTGGAAAGAAATGTCATGAGAACTAATATGGTGTGATGAGCACCTTGGTCATCATGAGATAGCTACACTTCTGCAGGTTTACAAAACATTGTGAAGAAACATCTACTTCTTCCCATGTAACTAAACATTTGTCATCTTATTGCTTAAGTGTTGGTAATAAATGTTCCTTAAGTGTTCATAATAAGATATTTATTTATATACATGCCTATGTAATATCATATATTCAAATCTCAGTCAACTTCAGGGCTTTACTGTGCTTCCAGTAAAACTGGAGGGGAGCAGGCAGCTAAAGGGTAGGAAAAAATATTTCTTGCAGACTAAGACTGTAAAAGTCTGAAGTTTACCACATATGTTGACTGTCCTACAGAATCAAGATTCAAAAAGACAATACTATAAAAGAAAGGAGAGAAGAGGTATTTTCATTTCAGAAACCTTGGACTCGTGAGCCCTAAGCCATAAGCAGCTTGCCCAGGGTCGTGTTTGATAAGAATGACAAGGCTGAGAAATTGAGTTTAGAAGGACTGAATTATGGCGCAGTGCCTTTACCCCAGGTCATTCTTCCATTTCAGATAAAAATCTTCCTTGCAAGAGATTTTTGTTCTGTTCTGGAAATTTGGTTTTAGATATGGATGCTTCTCCTGCTTTGAAACTTGTTTTGTAATAAATCTTTAAGACAGGTTTACTCCTCACTCCTCTGTAGTGAAATAGCCGCCTAAGCATTGCTTTACAAGGGTGGATGCATGAAAAAAGGAGGGAAGGAAGGAAGGAAGGAAGGAAGGAAGGAAGGAAGGAAGGAAGGAAGGAAGGAAG